>PVJL010006465.1:0-91779 GCA_004026885.1 Lyroderma lyra
GGTGGGAGAGGAGGGGGGGAAGCTAAATATAAGGGGATGGAAAGAGGGGTCACATTAGGTGGTGAACTTATTATGCATCAAGTTGACAATGCACTGTGGAATTGTATGCCTGAAACCTATGTAATCCTTGCTAACAGATGTCACCCCAATAAGTCTAACAATAAAAATGAATTTAAAAATAAATAAATAAATAAATAAAAATAAACTGAAACTCTTTGCTCATTGAACAATAACTCCCCACTAAGGCTTGCTTTCAGCCCCTGGTCACGACTCTTCTACTTCCTGTCTCTATGAATTCGTCTATGCTGTGTACCTCATATGAACAGAATCATACAATATTTGTTTTGTTGTTTCAAAGTTCATCTGTGTTGTAGCATACTCATATATCAGAATTTCACTCTTTTTTTTTTAATTGTTAAACTTGTTGAGATGACATTGGTTAACAGGAATTACATAGATTCCGGGTGTACAGTTCTACAGTGCGTTATCTATGTGTTGTTTTATGCGTTCACCACCCAGGGTCAGTTCTCTTCCCATCACCGTGTACTTGACTTCCCCTCCCTCCTCTCCCAACCCCTCTTGCTTTGTCTTCAAGTAATATTCCAATGTATGTATATAGGCCATTTTATCTAATAATTTTTTGAGAATTTAGGGTTGCTTCTACATTTTGACTATTGTGAATGGACTGCTATAAATATTGGTGTACAAAATCAGTTTGATTTCCTGCTTTAAGTTTTTGGACATATACTCAACATTCTGTGTTTAACTTTTTGAGGAACTACGGCATTGTTTTCATTATATGTGTTTTAAATATAATTATAACTGTTTTTTACTTTAATGGTTCGTATACATCACCAGTAAGCTAATGAAATAAAAATAATGTGGAGAATTCCACAGTTAAATTATTTTATTTCTATAGAAAAAAATAACTGAACATTTAAATGTTTAACTATATTGTTTTTACTTATCCTACCTGACAAACTTGCTTCTAAAATCTTTGAAGGCAGACATTATTTTATGTACAAATTGTTTTAAACAAAAAAGGAAAAAATCTGGTATTTCACCCAAAATATTGTTATTATTTTTGCAGATTATCTTTTCAGATTCAGAAAATATGTGTGTACAAGTCATTTTTTTTAATTAACACAAAATGGGATATTATTATATATACTGATCTACATATTTTATTTACTTTACAAGTATCTCTGTATCTTTTCATACTTAACCTTATTATTATAAATTATTACCTGGTTAGACCATAATTTATACATCAGAACCTTTAATGGCAGCCTAAGACATTTTTAAGATTTTTTATTACAATAATGCTGCTTTTAACATTATGTAAGATTTGCATTTGTCAACTTGTATGATTATTTTTCTGGATGAAAAACAATTAGAACACATAGGCAAAGTGTTGTATATATTTAAAATTTTGCTAGTTTTTATAAAGTTATGTTTTGACATTAAAAAATCTCTTTTTCTATATATCTTCATGCAAATAAAAGCCTTTAATAACCCAAGGTGGTAAAAATATTCTGTATAATCTATCTTATCTTTAAAGTTATAAACTTTAATATATCTGGAATTTATTTTTTTCATGGTGCTATGTAGGAATCAATTTTAACTGATATTTTTCTAAAAGCTTCAGAATATATTAATAAATAATTCAGACTACAGGATATTCAAAATATTTCTATACTAGTTTCACTTGACCAAAATTGATATATAGCAAAACTAATTGAAAATCTAGTAGGTGAGTTTCAATTTCTTATTTTGAATATATGAAAGTCTATGATTGTTCTTTGTTGCCTGAATATAGTAAAGTAAATTGAGTTTAAATAAGCTAAAGTAAGACAAGTATGATAAAAATTTATTTGAGATTATTGAAAGTAATGGAATCAGAATTGTCTTACTATAAAAAAGGCAAAATGGTAAAATTTATTTTTAGAAACTGTTTAAAATTCAACATAGCAAGTTTAATTACTTTTACAGACCTAAGAATATATTATTAATTCCTGTCCTCAAAGAAGTTACTACATATTTGAAATAATATTATCCCATATTCAAGATAAAAAGGGTTAAATATATTTGTGAAATTAAAGTACAGTAACATTTGGTGATGTACACCGAAAGTTAAAATAAAAAAATAACTTTTAAAGATCATATAAAAATTCCTGATAAAAGTGTAAATATAGGCTCATTATTGAATTTGTTTATTGATCTTCCATACTATAATTTAGCACATATCCAAGTTTTACCCCATATATTCATTCAATTCAATTAATAAATATTTTTGAGATTACATTTATACATATACACACATATATACATACATATATACATACCCTGAGGACATAAACTGAAATGTAAAATGAACATTAATGAATTATAATTTTAAGAAATTAGAATTATTTTTAAATAGCTTATTATATTTCAGAGTTTATTAATAAGTGAAGAAAAGCTACTAAATTTATATAGAAGCAAAGTTATACTCCTCCAAGTGCATTATGCTTACTTATATATAGTATAAACAATTGGGGAATATATAAGTCATTGTTTTCAATTTTTTTCTTTCATGAAGATTTCCTAAAATTATGTTATTAATTTCTACATTTTAGAGATCATGATGTAAAATATTTTCCCACTTTTGTTTTACATCTCTGAAAATTTATTTCTTGGATGATTAACTACTTTTAAAATAGAAGCATGTTTGCAGAATTGTATGCTTTCCTAGGCAGAAACAAAACCAAGCCTTGGATATCCATTAACTTAAGTTTTATCTTCTTCTGTCTTGTATGTTTTTTAAAGTTGAAAAAATGATGACATAGGAGTTCATCATCAGCCTAAATCAACTTATGGATGGAAGTTAATGACAGGAAAATAATGTATCAAAGAGTGCTTTGTGTGGTATTACCTTAATGCAAAAATTAAATTGTATTGTAGTGCTCAGAGTCAATGATGCTGGTTATGATTTCTCTGAGTAAGCATAACTTTGTCTAGTAACCTCAGTTCATAACAGAAGCCAGACAATTGCTGTCAACTTAACGCAGCCACTGAATCTTTCTATCTGCTACCAATACTCTAGCCATACTTTAGTTGATTCTCACATCTCAGCTTTCAAAAAATGAGTGATGACATCTTCATACCCTTTCTCTCAGTTTTATGGAACGAACTGAATTACTTAATAGATCTGTTATGCCCTTTGAATTCCAGGTCTGAATTCTCTGCTGAACTATCTAAGAGTCTTAAAAATAATTTCTCAATGAAGTCATAGCCTACATTTCTCTTTGAACTTTTATACAAATGTCACAATGTTCTCTTATAGAAAGTTAATTCAAAACGTAACGTTATATACACTCTTACCCTTTAGTCAGCTTTCAACTTCAGTGACTCCTCATTGCCACTGTTATGAATTTCAGAGACATGGACAAAAGGATATGAGGGAATTACATAATAGAAAAAAACAATATTCAATTTTATTACAGTTCTTTCTGAATCATAAGCAACATACAATTTTTGAAAAAAAAGAGAACAGGTTTTGATTATGGTTTTATTCTTTCAAAAGTACTATTTCAAAAGTAATTAGTTCAGTTTTGTGATAAAAAGCATACAATCAAGTTATAAAGCAAAATCTAACACTAAGTAATGAAGTTCTGGAAATAAAATAGTGGCGAGATGAAATCCATAATATTTAACTGCATTACTAAATTAAATGTGTACGCTGTATTTGTATTTCTTAATTGCACATTCTATATCTTTGTTATTATGTAGGAAAATATTATCCAAATGATGTAAAAGAAATAATAGTAAAATAAGATTGCATCATAATTAAAAGAAAAAAAGTGAAGAGATCTTAGACCCTTGCCTATAGATTTGACCTTAGAAATAATATCAGTCAACTGTGTCATTTTAAAATGGGGAAAATATGGCCTAGCAAAAGAAACTAAACTGCGTAAGTCATAATGCCATGGGAACTGGATTTAAAAATTCATGTTCTTTATCACATCAGCAAATTACTAAGCCAATATCATTAAAAAAAGATAATTTATTTTTGATCCCTCAAAGCCCTTATCAAATAAAAATATATACATTCATTGGCAATTTATTCAATTCCTTTTAGTTCTCCTTTACTACAATTAATTCATAAAATGTGACTATAACATAGAAAAATAAATTTCTACAGAAAAAAATTGAAGTAAATTTCTTATTTTGTGTCTTACATCCTATAAAGATTATTTGATTAGGTTTAGGTTTAATTAGGATATCCTTATATCAAAGTTGCACATGCACAAATAAAATTTAAAGGAAAGAGAAGAAAAGGTAATTAGAAATAAGAATAAAATTTGGTAGTGATAAAAAAAAATTAAACAGGACGTTGAGTATGTACAAAGAGACAAACAACTGCAATCCCAGTTGAATCCATGGTTTTAAAATACAGCCCATACACAACTAAATGCCTCCAAATCTCAATGTACTTTCATAGGAAAACAACACCTTTGTGAGTTATATACTTGGTACTTACACCCACTCTTCAAATCAATAATATGGAAACCTGTTATTAATACCCAGCTGATTGGAGTATCAACCCAAAGCTCATTTTCATCAGTGCTCTTTCCCACTGTGATGCCATATCAGCCTTCTCTAGTCTGTAACTGCTCTGCACAGAATGAAGAAAACACGTGTTCTATACTGGAAGGAGATAGTAGCACAAACCTCTGATTTTCTAACTTTTCTACAACCTCAAGTTCTTAGCCTTATCTATATTTATTTCTTTTTTCCATGAAGAAAGATAAAAAATAAATTATAGAAAATCCTATGTGTTTTTGTTTTGTTTTGTTTTTAATGAGCAGGTCCTTATTTTGTTTGTTTGTTTGTTTGTTTTTCAGGTCCTTATTTTAACAGGAGAAATAACTACACTATTAATGTTGGCAGAACGAAATTGTAAATTCCCTTCTCTGTGGCCTATGCATTCATTCATGAGAATAATCCAGAAAGTAATTCAGATGGTTAAACCTAAAGATACACATTCCCCAAATATTTATTGAGAAAATATTACATGGAAGTCATTGTTATAAGCCCTAGATTTGCAGAGTTGAACAAAACAGGTGTGATCTTTCTCTTACTAAGCTGAAGATACAATAAAATCATACACCAATAAGTATTACACCAGTGGTAAGTATTCTGAAGAATAAATACAGAATACCATGCTATTATATCAGAGGGAAAACTGGTCAAATTTGGGAAGTCAGAACCAGTATGTCGATGGGGTCGGCATCTTTAAGGGTCCCGGTGAATTCACAGTAAGGAGTTAAAAGAAAAATTTCCCTTATATACGAGAAATTCAGAGGTCAGAAAAACTTGAGAAGAATATTTTAGAACAAATAACAAAGGACTTCTGTTATACTTTCTTGTCACAGAGTACATTATATATCTTTGAGTAACGCTAAATTAGTTTTTCAATATATGTACCTTAGCTGGATACTACATTAAATTCCAGATTTTCAGGTCTGACCTCTAGTCAAAAAACAAATTGCTTTAATGTTGTTGTCCTCGATGATGCCTGACCTACTACAAATAATAAATCCTATTTTAAAAGTACATTTTAAGGGCTCAAAATAAGCCAGCAATATTAGCTTTCAAGAAAGAAAGACGTATGAAAAATTAAATATCTTTTATGGTTCTTTTAGCAAGTAATGCTTTATGTTGGATCTATTCACCATTGACATGTAAGAAAGAATGATTAATCAATTTGAAGAAGAAAAAAAAGGTCTCCCTATTCTGGAATTTCTTTTTTTATAACCTTATATACCATTTCAGTAAAACTTGACTAGCTTGAAGTTGGCAACTTTCTTTGACATGTATTTATGCTTCTCTGAAAGTTTTTATCTATTAATCCCCGAGGATAATATAAATTGTATAGTATATGCATAGGAAGGTCAATGAAAACTTCCAGTCCATTTCGAAAAGAATTCATAGGAGATAGGAATTCTCTCTTTCACCCAAGAGAAGCAAGACCTTACGTCTCTGAAAAAGACAAAAGATGCAGAATCCACATATTTTAAGAGTCTCTGATTTCTCGTGATTGTTTTAAAGAGATGAAATATAACAACTTTTATTTTTTTCTAAAAGCTACTCCAGAAAGAAAATAATTACTCTCAAATGATTTTTCAATTATGTTTGGAAATAAAATACACACACATGAACAAAAGTTTACTGGATCCCAATCTTGAGCTTCTATGGTTTTGATAACGAATAATTATGTCCTTACCTTTGCTTTTACTTTTTTTTTATCTTTCCCTTTTCATATTATTCATACATATAGTTGGCTAAGTTTAAATCAAGTCTAGACTTATTGATTGCAACCTGTCATTTAAGTGTATATTCTGTTATGCAATAACAACAGGAAAGCATTCTGAGATTTTTGCATGAAGGGTGTCAGGCATAAAATATCAGTGATGGATGGATTATGTACTAGGTTTTTAAAACTATTAGCTAACCTACTTACTAAACCACTTAAAAATATTTTTTTAAATCTTTGGATCTAGGAAGACAAGGAAGACTGGAGGGAATAAATGCTGTATTGATTGTTTTTAAAACTTAAAAAGAGTGACCTCAAATAACATGAAAGAATGATATCAATACTTAATAAAATAATGGACCAGATATTCAGAGAGTAAACGTTAAGTCCGGAGGCAATAAAATCAAGGACAATAAAAAAGATGAGAATTCAGGTGAAAATTATGACAGGTTATCAATATTAATTCCCAATAGAATTGAAAAAAGTCTAACAAGTACAGGAAAGAAAAACAGTATGTATGTGCATACAATCCTCAGTTAAAAAATGAGTTCCAAAAAGACCTATGATTTTATTAAACATTGTCAAAGTCATATCAAGTGTACCTGTTCTTTTACTAAAGGGCACTTTCAGTTTATACTCAACTTTAATTCTTATGTGCTCATTGAACTTAAAGATTCCCAACAAGCTACAGGAAGCTCTTGGGAGAAAACACATGAAAAGGATACATGTAGTACAATATTAAATTTCACTATGGGTTTCTGAAAGCAATCTCCTTTCGATACTGACAGGCCCTGGGATATACTGGTATGAGTACAGACACTGGAGCTAAGAGACTTTAGTTAAATGTTGGCCCTTCTAATATCTAGATATATAACCTTAAGTGAGCTGCTAAATTTTTATGAGCTTCATCCACATAAAAGGGGTTATAATACATTCTCTGCAGTTTTCAGGAGCATATGTAAAATGTCCACATTATGATAAACATTATATCATCAAAAATTAACTTACCCTGAATAATTTAATTTTAGATATTCCCATCACCTTAAGTGGTGATTATTCAGTAACATATTTTTGTGAAGAACCTGCTTAATTTCAGATACTCTGCTGGGTATTGGGAATGCAATAGTTAGAATGATACAGAGATCGAGTCCTGAACTAATAGGAATTTGGCCTAGTGGTGGAGGCAAACCTAAATTTGCAACAGCAAGGATAACAATTTCAAACTTCAATTAAAAACTATGACTAGGAAGGACAGATGCCAATATGAGCTTCTATTGCCTGTGACAATCTTTACATCCGTGCTGCTTTTAAACCCATGCTCTTTTTTCCCTATCAGCTGCTTTCCTACAGGTTCTGACTCTCTGCTTTTGCAGCAGGAACCGGGTTTATGCCAGCTTTCCCTCCATCTCCCACACAATCTTGCTTCCAACAGGCTAGGACACCAGTGCCTTTGAGGGGTGGACGGACCCACACTCCCATTCGCAAGTATCAGTTACCATGGAGATTTCTGACATCTGAGAAACCCAAAGCTCACCAACATGCCGCCTCCCTTTTTGCCTTTTTGATTACGTAACATGATTTACTCTCAATTTAATATGCTTCCCTCCAGCTAAAAGTGGAAGCTCCACAAGGATGCTTTCTCTCTCCCACCTCTATTTTGCTGTTCTATTCGGAGCACCAAAGTATTCTGAGAACATACTAGAGCGTATTAAGTATTTAATCGTGTTTTGTAATCAGTGAATAAAAACTAGAGATAAGATGGAAAACCCAAATTGATAATGGTAACAGGCCCAAGACAATAAAAAAGCTTTTATAAACTGCGTGTTTTTCTCTTCCCTTTTTATCAGTTTTCTTCCTTCTTTATTTTCTGTTTCTTTTCTCTAAGTTGTACCCATTTTCTGGTTAATATTCAGGGGAAAGTAGAAGATAACCATTGGAAATGAAGTGGGAGGGAGGGAGAGAGAAAAGGAAGGGAGAGAGAAAGGAAGGGAGAGAGAAAGGAAGGGAGAGAGAAAGCAAAAGAGAAGGAAGGAAGGAGGGAATGGAGGGAAAGAAGGGAAGGAAAGAAAGAAAAGAAAGGAAGAAAGAGAATCCCTGAGAAACTGGAAATCCTGTAATGGTTCTAGGCAGCTGCGGAAGGCCCGGCAGCTAGAGTGGCGAGGGGGACAGAAGTGCACATATTCAGGCCTCACAAGCCTTGTCAAGTAGGCTGGCTTTTCCTAAGAAAAGCAGAAAACTTAGGAGAACAACCTGATCAGATTCATATGCGTATTGCCCTGAACCCCCGATAGTCCTCCCAATTCTGAACTGTGTTTTCACCGTATTTACAATTTCGATTTAATGTAAACACACTGCACAGGGCCAGCATTTACATCATCACCTTGGCACTAGACATCACTCGTTCCCTTAGACCAGGTTTTTCTCTACTGCAGGCAGTTCTGTCCCTGGGTACCCCTGGTACCTCCTCAAGCACACAACACTCCAACCCCCCACTGCTGTTTGCAGAAAATGACTCACCTGCTGTCTGCTAAAAACTCTTCTCTTTTCCTTCAAACCTCCTGCAAACTACCACAGTGCTCTTGCTTTAGCTTCATGCTGCTGTCTAGTAACTTCAGGGCCACTTCCTGGATATTCTCCATGTTAATTGAAAACATGGCCCCTGCTTCACAGTAAATCATCAAATCTCATTACCAATCTGGAGGGGTCTGATTTTATATGAGCAGCTTCTCCAACCTCATTGTCAAAAGTAATCTTCATAAAATGTAAATCACAACATACCACACTACTCCTCAAAATCACAACCTTTTTTTAAAATTTCCTCTTCCTAGATTAAAAAAATGTACACTCCTTAGTCTGTAAGAGTTCTCCACCAAGGATAATTCTGCCCCCAGGGAATATTTAATACTATCTGGAAACATTTTTGATTGCCCCAGTTGGAAGGGTGCTACTGGCATCGAGTGGGCAGAGGCCAGGGATGTTATTATGCTATTAAGTATTCTAAAATGCACAAGGCAGCACCTACCAAGAAATAGTTATTTGGTCCACCAGGTCCATAGTATTAAGTTGGAGAACACCTGGTCTATAAAGTTCGTTAGTAATTTGGAACCTTTCTATCAATCCAACAGAATTTTCACTAGTCTTCTCATTCACTCACTCCTCTGAGCAATACCAGCCTCCTTCCTGGTTCTCTCCATTGCCAGGCTTTTTCCAAGCTGAAGGGCCTTGGTCATCATTGATGCCTAAAACAGTTTTACCTGCCACATTACAGATGGAGACAAACACACTGTGGTTTATACACAAGCGTCACTGATGGGCTGGGGCTCAGGTGTGCAACTAGGGAGCTGAGGAGGCCTAGGAGAATTTAGGACATTTTAATGTACGTGAAGGAGTTAGGCATGTCACCTATGGATAAGAGAAGCCAGTGACTGAACATAAGCCAGGAACAGCTTCAAGACGTTTCTTTTTTAATATAATAATAATGATCCAAGAGGTAGCATTTATTGATGTTTAAAGATTCAGGATTTGGGTATTTTCATAAAGTCTTTACTTTATACAACCTCCCGACAGCTCCATGACCATGTGAGTATCAGTATTCACGGTAGAGGTAAACAAAACAAAACAAAACAAAAAAACAAAGTAGTTAAGACTATTTCCCCAGGTCACACAAGCTCATCAGTAGGAGAGGCAGGGTTCAATGCCAAGACCAGTCTGACTGCAGAGTCTGTCCCCTTGTCACTAACAAGTGGACCTGAGAAAGGATGAGACAAGTGAGAGTTAGGGCTGGGACACACTGGGAGGCAACTAGCAGGGCAGAGATAAGTAATCAGATGGATCTGAGAGAAAATTAGGACAGGCAGTTAGCAGGACATGAAAACTGAACGTGAGTGTAAGGGAAAGAGGAGAATGGAATGAATTGGTTTCAGTATTGGGTAGCAGATACACTGCTATTATTCTTTATTGTTGTATTATTGTTGCTATGACAGTAGAAGAAATGGTAAATGGTTAATTCAGATCATTTTTGCTTTGGGATCATAGAGAAGTTCAATAGCCACATAAAATGGCTCAGGAGAGAGGTCATTCTTTGAAATGAGAGGTTAGTAATTAGCATATAGATGGTCATGGACACCAGGATATTACAACATTCACCTGGGGGAGTTTGTAACGTGAAAAAGAGAAGTGAACCAAGGTTATAATCCAGAAGAATCTCAAGAAATGTGAAAATGAAAGAGGCAGAAAACTCTGCCAAAGGGTGATGAAAAAGGCCCACCTAGAACAGAATGAGATAAACTCGGGCATGTGAAGAAAAGAGTTTCAAAAAAGAGAAACAGGTGAACAATGTTCAGTGAAGTAAGAGCAGAAGTGTGATAAAGACTGAAGTGTTGTAATTTGATTAATGAGAATCTAGATGAAGCCAGTCTCCGTGGAGGAATGAGAAGAGAGGAAAATGTTACAGGTTAAGTTAAAAAGGGGGAAGGCAAGGAAGAGATCGATTTGTAATAAAAGGATGCGTGCTTAAATGATAGGGGTAACAAACTATTATTAAAAGAGAAAGACAAAGGGCAGACAAGGGGAGAGAGGGAGGGAGACAGAGAGAGAGAAATGGGAGAGAGAATTAACAGGGTAGGTAGGGGGGCAGAGGGAAGGGGAGGGGAGGGGAGGGGGGGGAGGGGAGACAGAGTGAGCCTGAAAATGCAGAGGCATTTCCTCACTTGAGAAACATGGGAGAAGACAGCACCGAGAGTACAGAAGCACTATCAGGCTAAGCATAATGCGGATGATTTTGAATTTGTGGAATTAGTTACAGGACCTTTAGGGTGACTTCTCTGATTGGCACTAGTTTTACAGTGCTGTGAATGCTGAAACCACCTAATGACTGAAAATAAGAGTCAGTTGGTGAGATAAGGCAGAAGGATTTAAGGGATGGAGAAAATGTCTGAAAGAGCTGTAGCATAGGCCAGAGAGAGCACACAGAAGAATAAAATAATTGGGCCTGTCAAATTGCTGCAGAAGCACTGGAGAAAACGCTGATGGGTAGAGTTGTTAAATTTTCACTAGCAGTGCTTAACCCTCTGAGTATAAGCCAAACAAGGCAGACATTTAGATTCCTTCAAAAAGGAAGAGTTGGGGCAAGTTAGACTGAAAAGGTAATGGAACAAATTGTTGACTATACTCACAAGAGAGTTGAATAGAAGCTGGAGATGAAACAGATTGTGGTAAGGTCAAAGAGTAGCTAAATGGAAGTTAGGGTACTAAAAATGGCTGAACTGTATCTAAAATTGGAATTCAAGTTCTACAAAGAAGGAATAAAACAATGAGGGGAAAAAAAGAAAAAGCTAGCAGGACAAAAGGAAGTGGTTAGGTATTAAAATGTCTGACTGTACTATTCCTGAGATAAGATAATCTGATTGGGGACTAGGATCCAGGGTGGTCATGAGTTGAAGGAAAAGCCACTGAAGATTCTAAGGTCAAATAAATGTAAGGCCAGCTGTGGAGTGGTTAGCCACCTATAGGCCTTTGACTTCACCTTGGATGACACCAGGACTTGTGCAGTGGAGTATCAGCCAGATGCCAGGGCTTTCTAGACTTCAACTCTATGACCTCCCCCTGTCTCCTTGCTGTACCAATCATTTCCATGCTTTTGCACTGTAATCTTTTTTTATACATTATTTCACTTCACTACATATTTAACTTCAAATTTTTTAATGAGAAGCACTCTCTTATTTTTACTGGATTGACTGAAAACCCATTCATATCACAAAAAAAGTTAAATGGTGTAAATTTTTAGACAACTGTGATATAACTAAGAAAATATCACTGACTAAAGCAGCATGTATTAGGGCTGTCTGGAAAAATCAATCCAGCCATAATTGCCTCTGTTTCTCATATTATGTGGCTGGATACTTTCTGAATAGCCTGTATGTATGTGTGTTGTATGTGTATGTACATATTATAATATATAATATAGAACTATATATATTATATACACACATACACAGCAGAAAGCTATATCAGAGGAGACTGATATTTCAGAATCTTTATAGTTTATCATAAAATCATGATATTACTGTTTCTATAATAAAAATTTCTTAGTATGTGCTTCTTGTCATTTGTAAAATAAACAATGAACATTTACATATTGGAAAAAATATTTATTAAGTGAAATTATGCCTTAAGAATTTCATCTTCCTGAATAGAAAAGATAATATACATTAAATCTTTATTTTCAGCAATTAATATTTATTGCAGATAAAAATGAACCAAAGGGAGATAAAGTGAACTTTAATAAACAGGTGAATACAAAAAGATTATTTGAAGAAAATCAATGAGGTACAATCACCTTCCTCTTTAAATGAATTAAATTAAAATCAATTTATTGTTAAATCATGAACTATAATTCATTTAAGCCTTACTTTCAGGATTTAGAAGACACAGGCATTAGCCCTGAAAGATTACAGAACTCGGACTGTAGTAGATGTCACCCAGGGCCCTGGCTTACTTATTATTGATAGGGAAAGCTTTTAAATGAAAATGATCCCAGGCATCTTCATCAATGCAAATGTATTTAAGAAGGATTTCAGACGACATCTACAAGATTAGATTGAAAAATTGTATTTTTTTTTAAATAGTGTTATTGAGATATGTTATATTTAATAACCTACATGTATTTAGAGCATATGATTTTATACGTTTTGACACACGTGTACATCTGTAAAACCATTGCCATAATAAAAATAATGAACATACCCAATTTCCCCCCAAAGTTGCCTTGTGTCCCTTTATGTTAATAATACTTCTGTCCTCTTCTTCCCCATTTCCAACCACAGTCCTTCTGGTACTGTAAATTAATTTGCATTGCCTTGAGTTTCCAAAAAAGGGCATCCTACAGTATAGACTCATCTGACTTTTTATTATTTAGTATAAAAACTTATCAATGTAATTCACCATGTTAACAAACTAAATACAAATAAATACTGAAAAAACCAACAAACGTCCATCGCCAGGTAAAAAAGGAACCAAATTGTAACTTAGTTACACAATGGAATAATTCCTTGGAAGAAAATGGAATAACTATTGACACATGCTACAAAATAAATGAATCTCAAAATAACACTGCTGATGGAAAAAAAAAGATTATATACAGCATGATTTCATTTTTATGAAACTCTAGAAATGTTTGGAAACCACAAATTTGATGATTAATACTATTCACACTATACATGAATGGTAATATGTTAAAGACTTCTATGTTATGTCAAGAAAAATCACAATTCCCATTTTTCTGAGTGTTTTTAAGTTAGACATAAATTTGAAATTTATAATTTTTTACTAATGAATTCTTGTTTGGCAACTTTGTATAATTAATTCATTTCTGGAATCTGTCATAGTAAAGTTGTGGCATATTATTAAGGTATTGCTAAATTTTAAGAAGTTTGCATTTAAATTTCTAGACATTTCTACTATTGTTGAAGCTTTGTTAGTTTCTGTGTGTGCATGGGATTACTAAAATGCTTGAAATTTCCAAAATAGTAAGACATGTGAGAATATAAAGTAGTATATTTTGTTACAATGCTTGATCTTTTGTCCTCAGTTCCTGAAATAGCTCCAGGACAATAAAGGAGAAAGGAGTATCTTTTACCTTCATAGCAAGCCCCTTTCAGACACACCTGAGTTTATATTAATAAGGTGAGTTTTGAAAAGACCCTAAATCAGTGGTTTCCAATTTTTCTCCACTTGTGTACTCCTTTTAAATACATTTCTATAAATGGTACCTCTTGTTTTTAAAACAACTGTTTTTAAATACTGACACTTTTGTTCAGGGCCTATCTTAATATAAAAGAGTAGAAATGAAGCAGTAAGTTAGGGCAGAAAAATTACTACACTAAAAGTACAATCCACAGATTTAATTTTATAATATTTGTAACAGTTAAATATTGATAATGATGATCAAGTATTTAAACATTAAATTAAATAACTAAAAGAATTACCATTAAAGATAACACACTCGCTTTTACTCAGTCAATAACTAAACTGATCAAACTGGCTACGGATGTATTTATATGTTTGGGGAAGTTCTAGAAATGCTGCAAATGGATTGTTCTGAAACTCTGTGTAATGATTGGCAGAAGAGTGGTTTGGGGGAAGGGTTCATAGCCACAACCTCACCAATCAGCATTCGCTAATTTGATCTAATTTTGAAGTGTCTGTATTAATGGTATTTCAAACTTAACATTTATTATTCCATAACTAACGCTTTGCATTCTTTCACTTCTCTTTTCACCATTACTGATTATTTTTTGCATACCCCTGAATGGCATAGCATGCAACCTCGGGGGTACTCGTACTACCACTTGGGAACCATACCCTAGATAACCAAGGGTGTGGGGACTGATTGCCAGGGGAATCAATCTCTGACCTTTGGGAAAGGGAAAGGGGATGGGGATTGAATTAATCCCCAATGGACTGGTGGTTTAATCAATCCTGCCCAAGTAAAGAGGGCTACATAGAAATTCCAGAAGTATGGGGTTTGGAGAGCTTCCTAGTTGGTGAACAAGAACACAGCCAGATACTCAGAGGTGGCCACCCCAACTCCACAGGGACAGAAGCTCCTGTGCACAAGACTTTTCTGTACCTTGTCCTATGTATCTCTTCATCTATCTGTTCTTTCATATCCCTTGTAATAAAGTAGTAATAGTAAGTAAACTGTTTTTCTGAATTCTATGAGCAGTCCTAGCAAAGTATCAAACTTGAGAAGGGGATTGCAGGAACCTTAGATTTGTGGACAAGTCAGAAAGAAGTTGTGGGAAACCTAGGGACACACCTCATGCAACGGGCAGAAGTCCTACAGGACAGACCCCTTAGACGGTGGGGTTTGCATTAAATCTGGGAACTTAGTGTCAGAACCGAGTTAAATCCCTTCTCTTATCAAACCTCATAATGCCCAGGTTCACTTTCTGTGTTTTGTTGTTTTGTTTTGTTTTGTTTTGTTTTGCCTTTTGCTTTTCACTTTCTTTTTCTGCCTGGGAACTTGAAGGATTCTTCAACTTGAAGTTCATAGATTTCACTAAGATATATCTGAGTAATAATCATGATGCAACAGTGTTGATATGGCACAGTATATCTTTTTGACCTATAGTTTCAAGTATTTTATTCCAGAAAAAAATCTGCATGTTTTCTCTAACTTGGAAATAGGACTTTTGAAAAGTTATTTGTTCTCATATCTATTATCCTCTTGTCTAATGTATTTTAGGTACCTTTTTCCTTCTCCATTTCCTTTTTTGTCTCTTTGATCAATGTTATTCCTCCGTGAAACTGACTAATTTGCTATTTTAAGGAAGTAGTACCCTCTCTAAGTTTATAAAAAACAAAACACGATGTTTATTTTAACAATACTCTTTTTGATCATGTTAATAGTTTTTAGTAAAGAATGAGAATTTACTGGGATCCTAAACAAACTTTCTATGTTTGTATTTTCTCTCTTACCATACTTTTTAAAATAAATTTACAACACATGCAGAGGTATTTAGATGTAAGAAAAGGACCAGTTTGGCTGTTTAAAATCTAGATAACTTTGGAGACGTTATGAACTCCTTCAAACTACAAGGTAACTATGCATTAATGTAGGTAACAATCAGTATCTACTCCTATGTCTTTAAAAATGAGACAATAAGTTTCTGAGCAAATACGTAATTTAATATCTAAGGAGTACTTCATTTCATTTGCAGCATCTTGTCAAATTAACTGTTTTAAATTTTAAGTATTATCCAGTTTCTTCACCAAGGATTTTGGCCTTTCAGTCTTGTTTGGATGTCCTGTGGAATAATTCTGTCCAGTCAGTTATGCGACATTTGGTCATGCAAGGAAAAAGAGCCTTGTAGAATAACCCATGCAAGTAAAATACTGATGAGCTGTTTCTATACTGCTTTCCCCCACTGATGTTACTCTACTAAGTTTGTCCCTGTGTTTAAGATGGTTAACCTCACACTTATTATGATAACAGCTTATGTGAATAAAAGAATAAATTATAAAGTGCATGATGCCTACTGGTGTCAGCATTTGTTATCTATCAGGAATGTGCCTGGTAACACAAACAGTCAAAGGATGCTCTTTACCTTCCAAATTGAACACTGCATACCGCCTGACTTTGGATATAATTAATACACATAATTGTTTCTGTCAGAAATAAATGAATCCTTAAAAGAACAATGCAATAATTACAAGGGGAGCATCTTAAGATTATACACACACACACACACACACACACATATATATATACATACATATATATATATATGTGTGTGTGTATATATATATATAAAATACTGGGATTTTTACCCTTTCTGGGTTGATATTAATAACTAATGATTACTAAAGCACACATCTTTTAAGCATCCAAGAACAGATATCTGAGTGCCTGAGCCATTTATGAGTATTTTAAATACATTCTGTTGCTCAAAGAAAACCTAGTAAAAAGAATGTTTGCAGTAAATTTATCCAGCCCAAGTGAAAACACGTTGAAGATGCATGGGTAGATAAAATGTGGAGTCAACATTCATATTTTTAAACACCAAATAATGCATATTTTTCCATTGATAAGAAAATAGTCTCTTGGAGTCACTGAGCTTTACCTTAGAACTCCTGCTTTGTTTGCAAAGTGTATTTACATGTCATACTTTCAGATTCAAACGTATTGAATGAAAAAAATCACAAGGTAGCTTACATGCATGTATAAACTTGGGACAGATATAGCTGCATAACCCAGTAATGCATGGCACTTCAGCAGCAGTAATGAGATTCAGAGATCATCAAAATGCATTGTCCTTGATGGCATTTTGCAAACTTATTTATTATAAAAGAGGAAAGAGACCAAAATTAAAATTTTCTGTGTCCACAATACCAGATGCTATTTTTTTTTCAGAAGAATCTGTGACGAACTCTTATTAACAAATTAAATAAAATGGATGCTAACACTGACCTCATGATATCAAATATATACCGAGAAATACATAAGTATAAAAACATATAAGTACGAATTTAATTGTGTCGTGAATAAAATATAGAGTGCTCTGAATGTTACATAACGGGGGAACCTGGACTATTTTGGAGAAGGGGCTGCTGAGACATCTCTAAGAAAGTGCATTGGGTTGAGATGGAAGGAGTTAGCTGGGCCAAACGGTGAGGATCCTCTAAGGGAGCAACAGAAATTCATCCACTGAGGTGGAAGCAGGAAAAAACATGAGAATGGAGAGTCTCTCTGGATGGAGCAGGGCAATGCATACGCAGTGTGGCATAAGATAAGACTATACAGGTAGGCTTGGGTCAGATACATGGCAGTTAGTAGCTAGCCTGCCATATAGATTCCATTTTTTTAGTAGAAGAAATGGAACGAACTTGAAGTATTTTAAATATAGAAGTAACATAGTTCTATTACAGCTTTAAAAAGATCTCATTGATTGCAATGTAGATAAGAAATTTAGGCCCCTGGGGCGCGGCACCTCTCTCACCCCAGGGACCTTGGAGGTAGTGCTGGGCGGTGGGCCGGGCTGCGCTTGCGCAGTGTGCTGCGTGTCCGCAGGGTGTGGGGAAAAACAAAGGAAAATACGTTTAGAGGGTCGTGTGTATATGCAAAAGTGATCACAGGAAAGCAGGTCGGAACTGCTGCGGTAACTCTAGCCAGCAAAGATGACAGAAGCTTGGACTCGGGAAGAGCAGATAGCGAGGACAGAGAAAAGAACACACACTCACTGCGCATGGAGCAGGGAAGGAGTGGGACCCGGGAATAGATGAGCCGCGGGGAGTGTGAGACGGGGAGAGGCCCACCAGCTGGCTTGCAGAACTCTGGCTTGTGCAACTGGGTGTCCAGCTGAGAGTATAATGATCCAACTCATTCAGGAAAGCAGAGATAGAGTAAGATTTGATGGCAGGACCGTGAACTTTTGCAGGCACAGAAAGCAAGACTCCTTTGCGGCACTCATAAACGAGAATGGGAAAAGCAGTTCCCCGACGCCGCCGTAGTGCTCAGGACATCGCTGAAGGCAGTTTGCAGTGTTCGGAGGCGATGGTAACGAAAGGCATGCGCGTTAGATGTGCCTTCCTAAGCAGGGAGTGCAGAGGAGGAACGAGAACCTTCAAGGGTCTTTGAAGAACTCCAGGCCGACCCCACCCACGTGCCCTGCGGAAGCTACGCGATTTCTTAGGAAGCGGGAACCGGAAACGGGGCAGTAGCGTTCTCAAACTTCAAAGTAAACCATTGTTTGAAAATTGCATAATTGGTGGCTATAATCTATATCCCATCGTGGATCTAGAAATGATTACACCTTGAGCATCCCCCTCTTCACATCCGACCCCCCACGTGCGCAATCTGAGCTGAAGACTGCACGTTGCATCCTTTGCACACGTTTTTTCACACACCAGTGGAACCAGTTAGAAATGTCTGTATCACCTGTAACTCATTTATCTTCTCAAAAACCTACCGTCATAATTATGCCTACACGGTGGAATTTTTAACCCCTAGGAAGTGTATCCATCTAAGGTAGCAAGGAAATTCTTTCCAACTGAAAAAGTCATATTTTTCTAAACTCTTTTCAGTATTTGATGCTGTGGATCTATCTCTCCCTGAAGAATTTTCTGCCTTTGCTTTTATAACACTATTTTCTCTTTCCTTCATTTCTGATGGTCTCCTTCCCTGGGTCCTCTTTCTCTAGCTGCCTAAAAATTATAAATTTTCACTGATTTGTCTATGGCTCTCTTTTCCCTGAACACTCTGCCTTTATAACTGCATTTATTCTTGTAGCTTCAACTGCTGTCTGTACACGAGGGCTGTCTGGAAAAATTCCAGCCATAACCGCCTCTATTTTTCATATGACATGGCTGGAGACTTTCTGGACAGCCCTGCTATGCATGATAACATATAGATGAGGGGACAGTATTATAAAGAAAGGCACATGGATTTGGTGTCACTGATGGTTCAAATTCCAGCACTACTAGTTCCTGACTGTAGAACTTTTGATTTTTTAATGTCTCTGAGCATCAATTTTCTCATTAATATGTATTTATATGAATATAATAGAGTCTTTTCATGTACTTTATCAGAATCAAAAATGTATCTAGTAGGCAGTCAAAAAAACATGTCTGTTACTATGACTAAATCTAGTTTTGTACCCCAGAACTCATAGTAGATGGCAGATCTATATACGCAGTTGCATTTTGGACAACTTCATCTGGGTAGACGATTTATAACTCACCAGCTTTCATCAAAGTAATTCCCATTTCTGGATCTGTGTCTCATGTCATTGCACCCTTACTTTTCAGTTCAAGTTGCCAAAACCAGAAACGTGAAAGATATCATAAAACTGTTTGTTTCATTCTCCCCAAGTCTATTCATTCATTTTGTCTTATAAAGACAATGCCCGTATTTCCATTCTAATTCTATTGTTTTGATGCTTATAGCACCTTCAAAATGCCCATCAATTAAAGTTAGTTTATTCCTCTTTAGCGTCCTGGCTGGTTTGCTTCTTCCCGAAATATTCTCCTACCTTCTACCTCACTTGATGAGGCCAGAATTATACTTCTAAAACACTAGATTTGCTATGCATTACTTCACTGAAAAACAGTGTCCCTGAACATTCTCAGCCAGGTCCTTTGAAGCCTTAGTTTTTGCCCAACTTTACAACTTCATCTCCCTAAACCTTAATGTTATCTGTAGCCACACTGGAATATGTGCAGTCTCCAGATTATGATGTAGATTTTTAAGACTCAGTTTTTTTGCCTAGAATATTCACCCACTCACACTCACTCCACTGCCACCCCGAGATGACTCGAATCAAACATCACCTCTTTCCCGATGTATCCCCATCTTAGTTAAGGTTCAACATGTTGTGTTTTCTTTACAAACTGTATAACTGTGTGCTGACAAATTTGCTTATATTATTTTTTCTCATTTGCCTATGTTTTGATCTTGAGTTATTTTTATTGTTCTATAACTATGCTATCAAGCATGTGCTAATTAATAAACATAGTGCTACTTTTTCAAAAAAAAACTATAATGTTCTTCCTATGATTGTATTTTCTCATGATGTCAGAATACTTTTGCCTTACATTAATTTATTTTTATCAATTAGCAATATTGGCCCCGGAGCCAGAATAACTGAAAGAGAACCACAGCTCTGTCACTGAGTAGATCTGTGACACTTGCAAAGTTATGTACCTTTCTGTGCTTTAATCTCCTTGTGTACAGACTATAAATAATGAGCTCATAGGTGCATTGTGTAAATTTTGGGGGGGGGGACTTAGAACAGTGAGTACTCAATATGTATTTATTATTTTACTACCTCCAGTGCTATTGCTAATGAAGAGAATACTAATAATGATGCTGTCCCCTAAACCCACCTTTACCCAAATTCAAAATAAATATATCTAAGTATGTGATAAATTCTTGTCCACAAAACAATGGGCTCATATGCATATCTACAGCTTTTGTTCATTTTTTTGTGTGGTATTATTCAGAACTCTCTTGTAAATAAAGAATTTTAAAATATATCAAGTAATACAGAATTTCAGTCTAAGAATTTTCTGTCATGAAAGACAGTCAGTGTTTTAGGATGTCTGTCCATTTCTTCAGTGACATCTCAGAAAAATAGTCTGATGAATGCATTTTAAGTAAGCCTAACTAAAACTTACATCCTGGGGATCTCTGGTCTGTTACGGGCAGACGGGTAGACCTGCATGTGAGGTACAGTGACCTTAGAGAAAAATAATCTAGATTTGTAGTCACAGTTCTTGAATTTTTGAGTCAATAAGTATGCAAATGATTTAATTGTACATTGTTACATCAATGTAAATGAATGTAAGTGATGACCATAATTTTCTCCTCATTACTCTTTAGAAATAAATATCATAACTGTTCAGGGATTACTTTCAGAAATAAGCAGATCAGTTATACACTCAGTTGCTTTGAAAGGGAAATACACAACTTTAGGAACCAACTGGATACAGGGTACTTAATAATACTGTATACTTGATCATTGAAGTACTTGAGGTGTTTTATAGATATTCAGTACAGAAAACAGGCCTATTGTATAACTCTTAGGTAAGATCAAATATTTCCAAAGTCTCAATCATAAAAACGATGGTATTGGCATATGATCTTTTACAGATAAATTCTACTATGAAAAAAAAGTACTGTTTCCTTGAATCTAGAATCTAATATTTAGGCATTCTGTTTTGTTTTACTCTCAGAAGAAAGCTAAATTGCCATAATATGGGTGGAAATACAGCACCATAAGCAAGCTATGCTGATTATCTTTGTATGTGAAATGTTTACAACTACTGACTTGCATACTAATGTATGTTTCCAAATTTAATTAGAATGACAGGCATGCAGTATATAGTCTTAAAGGTAGAAACTCCTGAATATTGTTTCTGTCTAACCTTAGTAAGTGGCTGCCTTCCATGTTTTGAGTTGTTACTGTGTTTATATAGTCAAGATACAATTTTCTCTTACATATGAAATATAAATGACCCTGACTTTTAACAAATGGCATTTAAAATATGAAATATGCAGGGTTAAAACCACTTACTAAAGATGAGGTGGTCTTTTTACAGAATTGAGCTGTTAACTGTGTGTTAGTAAGATAATACCAATGTTAATTTTGTAGAATTTCAAGAGAAAAGAGTTAGCAATCACATTTTCATTTTAAAAACAGGAGTAGTGCTACTTGGTCTTGGAATAGGATTATTATTTTGAATGCCAGAGGATGAGTACTTCATAATTTAACATTTTAATCATTTCAAGGTGATTTGCTTTAACTGGGAGAAACCCTGTGTTGGCACTTTCCCCACATGTTTCCTAGAAATAATCGCATATTAGTTGCAATTTTCTCTGCAACACAAGACTTAATTATGCTAAAGAAAAATGCTTCTTTTTTAATAAAACGTAAAGTACCACAGGTATCCAGTTTGAACTAATACTAAGATTGAAAACTCATTATCCCTAAAAATGTCAGTTCTGATGAAGCATTTAAAAAAATTCCAAGAATCAAATTCAAAATGTCTTTACTAAGCTGTTTTAGGGTAGCGTGTACCATTGAAAATATGATGAGTCTTCATGTAAAAATGCTGATTTGAATTAGATTTAGAATGTATGTCATCCTCAATTAGCCTTTCCTTCATCAAAATGATCTCACAAACACGAAGAATGAATCTTTATTTCCTCCTTTGCACATGGGAGGTCATTTGTCAGATTCAATATACTTCTACCTATGTCTTCCTACATGCTTGGAGTTCAAGATGGATGGCTATAGACTTACAGAAAGTTTCTAGCTTAAACTTAAATTTAATTTTAATTTAATGCCAAAGCATTCAATATTGAGGTTGAAAATTAGAATAACATTTACTAAAATAATATTGATTTATTTTAATTTGAGGAAAAAAATAATTTTGTTGGTCTATTCCCTCCTCCCATAAGGTCAAGTTCATATACTAGTAATTATCTACATAACCAAGGGCAAGAAACCTTATATAGTGAACATTTTTTTAATCATTCAGATATTTTCAGACCTAAACTTGAATATATACCGTGATATTATATGAATGTAATAATTTATTTTGATTGTTTCATTGAATTCAATTAGCCTAAGTAAATTTATAAATGAATATTCAACACTTGGACAATTACAGTAACCTTATACATAATATATGTATCAATTTAGTGATTATTAAGCTTGTGAAAAGTATAATCTGAATAGATTGGTGGTACAGATTCACATACTGAATGGTTTCTCAATACATATCTATAAAAGCCTTCTTAAAAATAGTATTTACATATCTATTTATTAAAAGGCTATTTGCAAAACCTAGTATTCAAAAGGCCAATCCCTAAGGAATTTGAATTCTTACATTTATGACTAAAAACTTTACTTCTGCTATGGGAAATTATAACTTGGCAAACATTTAAAAATACCTATGTTTTGCTTCAAGGGTAATGAATCACCTCCTTTTACAAGGCTTGTTGAAGCCTTGGAATATTTAGCCTAATAACATCTTCAAGGTGAGAATACAGAGCAGGATAATAGGAAAATCCTCACCCCCACTTTGGCAATAAAAACGGTGGATGCAAAATATTGTTTTGTATAGTAGCTGCTACTCACCACTCACACAGCAGTAAGAAAATAATGCCACACTCTGCACGTTTATGAAACATTCAGCTCTGTAACACCAATAAAATTTACAACAAATTTTAGCATCTTACAACACAATACTTTGAAAGGTTCAATGGAAGATTCAAAGAAAATAAGGATAAAACACTATGTTATTGAGGATAGCAAAAGGGTAACAAAACAATATGTGCATGAAGTTTTATGAATCCTAAAGAAAGATGCTTTAAATATAAAGGTAAGAGCAAATATTTATCTACAGGCATTTTGATATGCTTTAGGATTACAAGGTAGCAGTAGTAATTGTTTTTAAAATTTCAGGTGAAATAGAAAATACTCTAAAGCTTAAGCTCTAACAAGCAAACCACCTATGAAATGATTGTACCTGCCAGGTACATTTTAAGTTTCTACTCGAAGTTAATTTAAAAAATGGACTTTTTGCCATATTTATATTTTAATTAAGTCATATTATTAACCCTATGATATAGTAAAATTTTCAAAGTACAATGGTAATGATTATATGATTTAAATATTAAACTAGTTTAGAGTTCTTTAAGTTTTTCATTTACTCATTTTATTCTGTAATCAATTTAGATAGTCACATGCACTGGCTTAATACATAAAAGCGTATTAGGCAAAACTTTTAGTAGAATACAAACATCATATTTTGGAAAGCAAATAATATATAACTCTGTGGTGAATTTTGAAATAGAGAATTAAAGACAAAATTTGAAGATAAACTAACTTAGTGTTTACTGTTTCTTGCATTTGAAGAAAATGTCTATGAGTACAACATAATATAAAATCACATTATATTTATATGATACTAATTTTAATAGAATGTCTTCTGAATTATATCACAGAAAATAAAGACTTTCTACATAATAGATAATTATATGTGTGTGTGTGTGTGTGTGTGTGTGTGTATAGTTGAAATATGCCATTAGTTTTTTAATAGAATTTTTCTCAGTCTTATTCAATATTTCATCCATTTGATAGAGTTGCTGATCTCATGGAACTTACATCATAATCAAGCGAGAGCAGCAACTAATACCTAAATGAATCGATAAATAAGATAACTACAGTAGTGGGAAGTGGAATTGTGAAAATAAAATAAGGGAGATGTTGTATGGCAAGAGCAGACAGAGAAGGTCTGGATGGAGGGTACCATTAAGCCAAGACAAAGTGGTCGCTGTACAAATCGCTGAATGGAACTAGATACAGGGAACTGGGATCTAAACTTTCTGAGAGCCAGGAGGTGAGCATGTGAGAGCCAGTGGGTAGGTGCGTGTGGCCTGAAGAAATCATGAGAAAGAAGATGAGGTAAGAGATGTGCAGAGATCAAAGAGATAGCAGTGATAACACTGACAGCTCTTCCGACTTGCAGTCAGCACTTACTATGTGCCAGCCATGGTTTCGGTTCTTAACGTGTGGATTGTCGGGGGTTTTATATCTAAGGTAAGTCATTGAGTTTTTACTCCAGTCACGATGAGAAGAAGAGACACCTTTAAGCAGCACCCCTCGAAGTTTTACCTCTTACTAGGTAACATTTGCCATCAGCACAGAAAATAGAAAAAAAAAACATGGTTCAAGGGAGTGGTTCTTTTTTTAAAAGATGATTTGTTCTAAACTGTTTGCTTGAAGGTGGGGAAAACGCTACTAAAGAAGAGTCAGGACTCAATTTCTTCATCATTAAAATGGTGAAAATAAAATCATCAGATGCACGGTGATGGAAGGAGAACGGACGGGGAGGTGAGCACACACTGCAACACACAGGTGATGCGCTATACAACTGCACACCTGGGACCTGCGCACACCTGGGACCTGCGCACACCTGGGACCTGCACACACCTGGGACCTGCACACACCTGGGACCTGCACACACCTGGGACCTGCGCACACCTGGGACCTGTGCAATTTGTATTTACCAATGTCACCCCAATAAATCCAACAATAAACTAACTAATAGCCAAAAAAGGGAAGAAATGATCGTTTGCTGTGAGAATGGAATAAAATGTGTGTCTTCGTATATGGTACGTGGCTTATAGGAAATAAATAATAGCGAGGAACTACTAAGATGATGATGATGATAATGATGATGATGATAAAGAAAGGGGGAATATCAGAGAAGGAAAAGGAGGAAGTTAGGATCACAAATTCTCAGGTGAAAGTGAGGGTACCATTTACTGTCAGTGTATGAGTCTGAACAAAAAGAAGGCAACTATGGGTCAAATACTGAAAATTTGATAAATTTAACCATACAAAGTTGAGTTAGTGCTTACCTACTTATATTTTTTGTATTAAAATGCAATTTTTAGATTCAAAGACTCTATTAAATGAGGGAATGAAATGTTTTGAGATGTAAAAAGAGAGGAGAAAACTGAACAAGGCAAAGAACAGAGAGGGAAATCCATAAACTTGGGGAGGAAGGCAGGATAGCCTGGCAATGTTTAACACATTTGTCACATTATTATTAAAATATTTAAGGTTTGTGGCTTTCTTTAGTAAAACTAAATGGTTATGTGTAATTGACTTAAGTTACGTGAAGTGGCTGCAGAGATTTTTTTATATTTTTTATCAATTTCGGGTGTACAAAACAATACAATTTTGAAACAGCTGCACACCTCACAAAGTGACAACCCCAGCAAGTCTGTTCCCCATCAACATGTATCTATTCCAAAACCACAGACTGCAAAAACATTTAAAAGAATTGTCTATTAAGGATGCAGAAAGAGTGAACATAGACAATCGATGAAAAAAAATGTTAAAGGATGAATTGTTGAAATTAGTCAAATAATCTTGAAATTCTTTCATGATTAGTTTTCTCAAAGTGTTTACTTTATATTAATATTTTACTCTGTTATACATCTACAGCATCAAAGTACAAGCATTCATTTTCAAACCTCAATAAAATGCATTTTGATAGATACAACAAAATTATTTTCATTGACTCTCTCAGGTCTCAGAAATCAAAATGGAGGATGCATTTCTGATCACTTCAATAACATAAAAAATATAAAAACAGAAAAAGTCAAGCATTATACAGTTACGTCATCTCTAAATTAAAATCCAAATACAAAATGTTTGGTGGTGTTGTAAATGCCCAATAGGCCTGACCTAAAACAACAATCATATATGGTAAAATGTGTATCATCAGAACTACAAGCAAAAGAAATACTGGGGCTTAAATTACATGATGTATTACAAAGAATTTAGCCTTACTGAAAAACCTACCTTTAAAAAATCACATGAGACAGAAAGTAATTTTTTCTGATTGATCTATGAAAATAAACAGACTAATTTTTTTGAATAACAAATAAAAGGTTTTGAAGCAGTCATGATTCACTCAAATTTGATCGGTAGTTTAGTATTATAAGAATTATTATAAATAATATGCAGAGGTGTTAATGATTAAAATTTCAGCTCTCAATAATAACTGTTAGAAAATTTGAATGCAATATATTTATCAAGTAACTTGTTAAAGATTTCTGCTGTTGTCAATGTAGAAACATACAGTGGGACTTTGTGGAAGTGACAATTAGAAATAAAAAGTGAGAAACTATTGCCAATAGCCTTCTCTTAAGCTTAGGCTGGACAAAACCACAGAAGTAACAAAAAATACCAGTTTTCTACTGCCTTCCACCTACCTTTTTGGCCATTTCTACCTCCCTAATGAGGCCTCTTTCTATTATCTTCTTCCACTCTGTTTAGGTTTCTCTAAACAAGAATACTGAAGCCAGATTTGAAGACGGAAATACAGCTGAGGCCAACTTCCCACAGCTATTCCTTCTAGAAAACAAGATCATGGGGAAGTGGGTGAGGAGTGGCCGGACTCTTGAGTTCCAATTATGGGTGGCAGGCTCCTGGGGGCAGGGGAAGTTGTGGCAAGGACAGGGGCAAGGCGCAGACAAATTCTCTCCCTAGCCCTCGTCTAAACCGTACAAGCGTCCAAATGCTCTGTGTTAAGGTCCTTCCTGCCCGAAATACATGGACGTGCTTCAGTGTTGTTTCAGTTACTGTAATGAACTCTGATACAACTGCTACAACTGCTTTCCATTTTTAGTATGCTTTTTTTTTTTTAAAAATCAATCACCTTGTTTTATCCTACAGTCTGTTAAGAAGTATACAGTATACAGAGAGGAAGAAATGAGGCTCAATTTTAAAAAATACACAGTTTGTATAATATTCAATAGAAATTGTTAAATATAAACCATAGAGAGAAAACTCTAAGTGATTTATTGTTACTATCATTAATATATACCATGATCCTCTTTGGTAGTTATCAGTACCATCTTTTCAGATATGGAAAGAGACTAAGAATGGCTAAGTCCTGTCTCCCAAGGTCACATGGTTGGTAAGAGGTTCACGTAAAATTTGCCCCCAGTTTGTCTGATTCTAAAGGTCACACTTGTACTGATATGCTATTCAGACTTCAGGGCAGGGTCAATTATGAGGTGAGGGAGGACGGAGAGACGGGAGCAAGCAGAATAGATATTACGTAGTAAAAAAGCCTGACCGTCTCAGACTGCCCCCACTCAAATTCTAGTTGCCAGACTTCCTACCTTTGCCCTGTAGGTAAGTTCAATGTTAATTTAGTTTCCACACCTGAAAAGAGTGAATAATTATTTCTGGAGGATCACTGCAAGAGCAAAACAAAAACAGCAAATATACTTTCTGGATCAGAGAAGGGACACATTTTGGTTCCTTTTCCATCTCCCCACCCCTCAAGATCACGCATTAGCAAATGACTACATCATTTTTAGCAATATGCTGTATATATTGTTAGCTAATCAATGTCTACATTGTTAAACATATGTTTTTTATTACACTTGATTTGGGGTGTTTCTTTTTATCTCCTTTTTGCAATCACCTTGATACTCATTAGCTTAACAAAATAATGTTCCAAACTTGAATAAGTCATTTGATGGCAAAATATATTTATTGCCAAAAAGAGTAGTAGTGGAAGGGATATAATAAAAGGCATTTTTAATTTATTAAACCAAATCTAATTATAAAAAAGTAAAAACTAAACACCGATCACATTAATTTCATTGCAGATAAATTAGCTTGATCGATCCATAGCATTACATGTATTATAAATTAACATCAATAATGTTATGTTCTAATATTGTATAATCATAGACACTGAAATTAATACAATCAAAAACACATATATTGTCTTCATCCTACTTTCTGATAAAAATTTATAGATTTACAATTTATAGATTATTATAAAATTTATAGATTATATAATGATAGTGCTAATAATTTTATCTCCATCAATCTATTTTCAATGTTCATTAATCTGGGATTCTGAAATTAGGCAGGAAAGTTCAATAATACATCTGTAGAGCAGGGATACTTTCTACAGGATTAAAATATTTTCATAAAAAATAAACCTCATGACATAAAAAGTGTATCGTGACTTGGCCACAGTGAACAGCACTGCAATAAACTTGGTGTCCATAAGTCTGTTTGGACTAAGGTTTTCAAATTTGGGGGGTAGATTCCCAGAAGGAAGATTACTGGGTTCAGTTCTTTGTTCCTGAATGAAATTGGTAGTTACTTATCTTTCTCATCTTCATTTGCCACACAAAAAAGGGAGTATTAATATCACCAGTTTCAAAGATTAAAGTGTATAACTTAAATAGTAAAAAAAAAAAAAAACTATCAGCTTAAGATGAAAAAAAGTGTTTTCTAGTTCCTTCTCTTCTAGTAACTGTGTGATCCTAAATAAGTCACCTAATCTCTCTAGATCTCACTTTAGTCATTTATACATTGAATACACCACTGCATTTTATATGATTTAATAGATTAAGCAAACATTGTACTTATTTTTTAATGTTATATACCTATCCTTTTGATAGATTATAAAACAGGTGAATTTATACTTTATAACTAATAAGTATCCAACACATAAGAATGCAATAATACAGAAATGCTGCAACGATCACATTTTTTCTATGACTGAAACTACATATAGGTGGTAAGTCCTAAATAACATTTCAATCAAATATATTTAACAATACCTTTAAGGTACTTTCTGCTTTTCAAAATGTAGGTAATAAAAATAAACAGGTGAGCTTTGTAAATAACAGAAAAAAGCAGAGATGGAATGACTCTGACCTGAGAATAACTAGCAGAAGTCTTGATTTCATGTATTACTGTTCACAGTGCACCTTTTCTGGGACAGTGACACATAAGTTGTAATTAAGAAATGATCTTTAAGAGGAAAATGTATTGAATCTAGAATGCATTTTGTTTAGTCAATCTAAAAAAGGGCACAGTTGATTAGCAGGTCAGAAGCAAGTAAGCAGGGATACTATCTCTGATTACCAAGTGAAACCTCAGGGGGGGAAAATCTACCTGAATAGAGTGGACATGGTAAATATTTAATTTTTATAAGACAATCCTTTTTCCAAGTAATTTCTATGGAAAGTAAAATGGTATAAAATTAAGATACATGTTGCTGACTTAAGAGTTAATAAAGACATAGGACTCACTAGCAGAATTAATATTCAAATGGCTACATTGTCTCCAAGGCACTTGAATATCAAGAGGGAAGAGATTTTATTGATCTGGGAAATGGCAGCAGGTTATGCTTATTGTATCTAATAAAGACTATTGATTTTGTTAAGCAGAAAAATGGCACTTTAAAAAGCCCATTTCATATCAACTGCAACTGCATGGTACTTTCCGATGGTTTAGAAGTTTTCAGAACCATTTTTAATGGAGCAAAAAGTATAATTTGTCAGGAACATCCTTTCTACCAACAGAATAAGAGTTCATTGCTGTAATGAAGGTTTTCCTCTAATATCTCAATTGAAATTGCTATCTATTCAACTAAGTTTAAATTATAGGCAATGTTCTCCCTGCAATAAAAGTACTTAATATTAAGAATAATTCCTTCAGCTTATGCCACCTAAGGGGTTTGAGAGAGAAAAGATTTTTTTTCTCCTAATAAAATATGGATATGTTCAAAAGTTGATGATACTTGAACAGAAAGCCAATACACATACTTTTAGTAAGTTGTACTTAACTTTAGTGAATATTAAGACCTAAAGTGTTGTAGGCTTTGGAGAAGCTCTAGCAATCTACCAATGAAATACTGTTTATTGATGTTTTATAATACCCTACTGAAGGTGGCAGAACTTGCTACCACTTTTATACAGTAACTTTGAAATAAGACTAATGGTTTTTGCAAAGTTTCTAAACGACTGAGTATAATAGCATTCAATAGTAGTGTAGTATTAGGTGGTCATGAGAAGCTCAATATTTTGCTTTTATTTATTTGTGTTTTATAACTCACAAACTTATTAAGAAATAAATTGTCAACAGACAGGTCAGAATCCTATTGCCACTGAATTTGCCAGATATGTGGGTTGTCTCTCAGTATGATCTCAAATTCTTTCAGAAAACAGACTACATCTTCAGACTCACTGTTGGTAAAGTATGACCATGTGGCTAAGATTTGGGCAATAGAAAGTGAGAAGTGAAATGTGCCCATCCCAGATCCATCTCCAAAGATTTCCCTATGTACGTACGTGTGCAGGCTGTGTTCCTTTGTCAGCTGGCTGCAGTGGAGAGGGCCAAGGTGAAAGTGAAAGGCAACGCTGAAGATGGAATAATGCTCACCTTCCTGAATCCCTGACAGAAGGCCCAAAGGAGAATTTCCGTGTCCCACTGTCTTTTTTGCTCGCTCAAAAATATTATATCACCAAGAAATAAATGATATGTATATTTGAACGACTGCTTGTAAGAATAACTAGCATTATCTTGACTGATACAGAATTTTCTACTGTAAATAGGATATGTGTGTATATGTGTATATATATATATATATATTTCTATCTTAAACAGCTCATTGTTATAAAAACAATTCTAAATCATAAATGTTGGCTTGTGTTGTATGTTGAAAGGCGGGCAGCAACAACAAGGAAACAAATAGAGCAGACTGAAAAGTTTGAGGGGTTTGTTACACTCTTGCATAGCATTTGGTGCAACTGTTGTTAGCAATAATCTGAAATGAAGACAATGCTTACCAGGACTGTATCTCTAGCATCTAGAGAAAAATGCTGGGAAGAGCCAGAATGGTATTGGTACTACGGATTGATTTTACTCATTGCTTTTAGTAGTATGTTGCAAGAAAGAGGTGACTCAAAAGAGAAATTGGCCAGGTTGCAAACAGTCATGAAAAGGAATAGAGAACATTCACAAAATTGGGAACTTCCAGGGTTGAAAAAGCCAACAGCTTTTGGAATTTAAACACTAAGATAGAAGTCAAAAAAGGTCTCAGAACAACACATTCCATAAAGTCTGAAAACAAACGAATGACCAGAGACCAATCAACGAGAAGTACAGAGGGTTGAGCAAACAAAGACCAGGTGCTCAATGAAAAGTTGCTACTGAAGCCCAGTGCCTCCCACACTTCAAGAGGATGAGATGACACTGACGCAAAGAAGTAAAACAGACCGAGGACTGGGCTGAGTAAAAATCTTTGGGTCTGTTTACTGGTCCTAGAACTGCCTTGACGCAAACAGATGAAGAGGATTCCAAATATGTGAGGGATTTCATTCCTTGGCTCTGTCGAGAAAGCTTGTGTGAGTAAAATGAATCTGGGATTCCCAAAGTTTTCTCAGAACAAAGCAGATGACATAAACTGGGCGGTCCTCAAGGAGAACACTCTCCCAATGCCTAAGTCAGATGTGGCCACCAGAGGTGATAGACAGGATAGGATTTCTGAGCCGATGGAACTTCTGGGGCAGCAGTGGAAAACGTTTATTCTGTAATAGAGGCAGAATCTGAGTATAATAAAGGAATTTTCTCCAGGCAAGAGGTATCTTCACAATGCCTGTCCAATAGGTTTCTAGTATAGCTATGGGCCAGTCATGGTTTTATATCTCTTACTCTTCCATTGTCTTTCTTTTTCTAAATTGAACACATGTAATTCAGTGTGTGTATGTGCTTCTATAATATAACTGTTCCTCTTCCATATATTGGGAGGAATCAGTTACCTTATCATCTAGTTTATACTATAAGTTTATATGCATGTATTTCCTTATAAAGTAAAAGTTTACATAGTTTATACATTCCTTCAAACCATTAGAAATTATGGAGATCCTGGACTTTGAGCTGTATGCAAAGGGTAAGTCACTTGGGATTGATTTCCTCAGACAGTAGGTCACTGCCTTGGTTTGTTTGGGAAATCAGGCCCACGTGGTTAGGTTTCTCAGCCCTATTTGTTAGGTACGGGCATGTGGCTGACTTTCACCTTTAAGAATACGAGCAGGAGTGGTAGGCACCATAAAACCTCCCCCTAACATACTCTCCTATAGACTTTTTCTTTGGTCTGGTAGCTTGACCATTGGTGGGTGACTATTATGAGTTGGAAGTCATAGTTAGATATGGCAGAGAACCTCTTACCCGGGTTTCCATATCATTCAGTGGAAAAAGCCCTGTCTTGTGATCTTTACATCTGCCCAGATATTACATGAGCAAGATAAGCTTCTAATGTTTTTATGCATTAAAGATTTATAAACCAGAATTTTAAAATATTTTCCTCATGTCTCTTGATTCTCTATTAAAAAACACTATATTCCACGTATGAGTGAAGTCATACAGTTTTTGTTTTTTTCTGTCTGGCTTACTTCACTTAGGATGATCTCCAGGTCCGTCCATTTTGTTGCAAATGGCAGTATTTCATCTTTTCTTACAGCTGAGTAATATTTTAAAAAGTGAAGATTTTTCCCATGTGGGGAAAAAAACACTATAAAATATAAAGATAGAAACAAAAATTTTGACGAGGGGTAATAGGACTCTAAGTATAAAGGCTCAATCTGATGATTAAATTTCCACTTCAATTAAGAAAAAAGTATATATAAAAAAAACTAATGGAAGTATTGAAATACTCTCAGAATGCCAAATATTTTTTATGTAAATGTATTTGTGTTTCAGGATTTGTGTGAAATGCTGAAATGTAAAGAAAATATGATGTATAAAAAGGTTTGCATTTTGGCTTCCTTTAGATTCTAATATCAGTATTTACCCCTATAATACATGAGTAGATTTTCTACCCCAAATTTTAAATTAAATTGTTCTCTGTTAGTGACTTCTCATTTAAGTTGTAGTATAATACCTTTGCAATTTTATGAAAACTTCACATAAGAATCAATTTTATTGCATTCACAGAACATTACAAATATTATTATCTGAGAAAATACATTTCTTCCTATCAGCCCAGTTTAAATAGATGAGTTCCATGATCACGCCAGCAAGGTGATTAATGTTCTCCTGACCTTCTGTGACAATCTGTAATTTTATATTACTTTATACTTTCTGCCAGATATTATAGTTACTTTTATAGATCTCTTTATTAATTAATATTACAAAAAGGTCTTTGAATGTTTTCACTCTTGGTTCATCCTTTGTCCTACATCTTCAAGCCTCTACAAGATATTTAAATTAGAAATTTCCTTTTGCACAAATAAAATAACATATGCTAAGGAACACATTTATTCCTTTACCAAGCCTTTTTCAGATCCTGCACTGTATCAGAACATGATGCTCAATTTCCCAGTACAAACCACAAAAGGTACCTTCTGAGTAATGATAGCTGTACCAAAGCTATCAGCATGGCTTACTTCCAGAGCTTTCTATCTAACGGTAAGTTTGCACCTCTGTTAGTACTCATGGTTACCATTTTCTAGATTTGGCTGCCTCTGGCTCTGGGATCTGTTCAGTCTGATTCCCACTTAGCCAAATGTAATACATAGAATAAATGCATGCTTCACTTTTCCTAAAGATCAGAACCCTTTATCATCAATGCAACAATGTAAAGTAATACTTGTGCGTGTAAAAGATGAGCAAAACAGATTGAGTATACATATTTTCTCTATTTCTAACAAATCTCATATTTGCTTGATTTTAGATGGAAAAAATAGTGCAGTTCTTAAGGAGTTACAAAATTTAAACAAGAAAAATATAAAAACCACGGGATCTTTCCAGAAAAGAAGTGCTGAAAATAAACAAAAGGAAGAAAAAATAGGTCTTGTTCTTCCTTAGAAGAGACTTCCAGAGTCAAATAGGGAATGTTTTACATCAAAAAGATGTAAAAGAGGAAATGAACTTGTTTGAGGAACAGGCACTAGGTGAAAAATCTGTCCCTGCAGATCTTATAATATTACAAGGCATCGTGAACATAACTGTCTATTTTACATATATATAATACATACATAATTTTATATTATATATTATAGATACAATGTACGCATTAAAGGTATATCTATATCGTTTTTCAGACATATCAGTAGAAACTAAACATATTTATTATGATCAGAGAAAATAAAACAAATATATTTGCCTTTTTATATCTCGACATTAGACAAATATAAGTTTAAAAGGCCATAGCCACTTAATTTTTCTAAAATTAAGAAATAACAATGACTAGACCTCATTTCAATAGAAAACTGGGAGGGAAGTAGATAAAGGAAGAGATGCAAGAGAGGAAACCGGCGTTGATCACTCGGGCATCCACGTTAGTGGAGGAAATCAGTTGATCCCTTCTGCGTTGCAGGAGAAAGAGCGTGTTGTGCAATTGTGTCTCATGCTGAATATATCATTGGCATTCAACCAATTAATAATAACAGGAGTGAAGACAACTCTGTCTGTGATAAGAATAAGGCTTCCAATATTAGTCACAGTCTGCTTCGCTTTAGGTTGGCTTAGATAAATGTAGTAAAGACAAGAAAAACATCCCACTCCACAGTTTTTGGCTAATTTAATATCTTTGCTAAGTGCTTAGGTAGGACGGTGACAGACACAAAGAAAAATGTATGGATTCACTGCACTGATAGATAAATAGAGTTCATTTGAGCACAAGGAAAAAACCCTTATAATTAGATGTGAATACCTGGTTTCTTGTCATCCATCACATATGCAAGTTTAAGAAAGTATTTTTGTAATGAATTAGAAATGAGTAATATTTCATAATATTCATGATGTATTATGCACACCCTGCCATAAATGGCTTAGTCTGTACTGACAATCATAAGATTCAGAAATGGTTCAACTCTTTACAAAGACCTTTCCACATACTTCCCTGCCAAAAACTTTTGAACTTAGCATTTTTAAAACACTTGAGTCATCCAAATTTCAGAAATTTCAGAGAAGTCACATTAGGTGGTGAACTTATTATACAACAAGTTGACAATGCACTGTAGATATGTATGCCTGAAACCTATGTAATCCTTGCTAACAGATGTCACCCCAATAAGTCTAACAATAAAAATATATTTAAAAAAAGGAAATGTAAAACTTCCCTGAAGTCCCACATAAGTTCTTAACAAATTGAAATCGAATAAAATCAGTATTTAGTCCATATATTGAAGAGGTATATAATACCTATAAATGTCCTGTGGCTCTATTTTAACCAAATACCACTAAGAAAATAAGCTAAAATAGCAACATGTGCATTTTAAGTAAAATATTTAGTGAATAAAACAGCAATTTGAATTTTAGTTCATACTCAGACCCCGACACTGAACCAATAGGAGTATCAAAATAATTACATCAACCAGAAAAAAAAAAACAAACATAAGATGGGGAGGGGAGAAACAGAGAAAGAGACAGACCAAGGAAAGGAAAGGAGGGAAGGGGAGGGGAGAGGGCAGGGGAGATAAAGATTAAGAAGGGACCAAGATGTTTGATCAATTCTATCCAGATTGGATCAACATGAGAACATTGATCAGACACACCAAGCAAACCAGAGAGTAAAATGATGACTGGGATAAATAAGAAACAGTCTATAACCTAAAACAGACGAGCTTTTTTTATTACTCTGAAGTAAGGATTAAATAACTTTAAAATTATTAAGTAAAAAAAAAAATCATCTCTGAACTTATTTAATGGTAGAGCACAAGATTGGCTATCGTTCCAGCTCAAATTTTCCCTACAAAATAAGGAAAATCAGAGTTATTTTACCAAAAGCAAGGTTTGTATTTATCCCTTAAATATTCTCAACCAAATTTTCAAAGTTAATTAAGTTAAATGGCAATGACTATGATGATGAAAAGAAAGAAACAAATTCAAAAATTATTTCTAAAAAAATTTACTTAATATAAGTAAGAATTTGTTTACTATTTTTTTTCCTCTAAGCATCTAGGTACCATCAGGGCAATAAGGCAAAATTATTGAAGTCTTATTTTTAAATATTCATTTCTTTTAAAGAACAGAGAAGGGAGATTTTCTTTATTTTTAATTTAATTTCACAAGGATTTAGAGAAACATTTAAAAGGCTAGCTTAGAATTATTTTATTTATATTATAAATTTATTTTCATTCTTAGAAACAACTACTAAGATGACAATTAAAAATAATTAATTAGCTGGTATATGAAATTATTAATGAATCTGAATTGCCTCAGATCCTTAACTCCTTGTCTCAGGTAAACCTTTGACAATAAAAATGAATAAAACACATTTGGACAATTAGAAAATAATGAAAAGCATTCAAGAATGACATTTGACAAAGGCAGATGAGGAAATATTGTACTTGAATAAATGAACATTTATAGATCAGCTGCCCCTGATGTGATATATCATAGATTATTAAGAAAATTGTCCACAAGTATATTGAATCACTTGCAATTAGTTTGGGGACAAAAGGAAAAATGGACTACACCTTATTAACGATGCCGATGAGAGATGTTGATTTAATGGAAGGTGTATATAAATTATAAATGAGATAAAACCATAACACTAAGAAAATAATTCTTTATTTGTATGACACACATAAACTAAGCAAGAAAGCAAGTATAGAAATAATACTTTGAAAGAAAGTATACGTGAAACCAGAGTGAAAAAATAATCAGGTGACACAGAAGGGGCTGTGAAGACAGAAAGAGAGCAGGGTGGCATGGAGTTAGTTGTAAAAGGATACTACCAGAACTGTAGCCATGACCTTCAGAGTAGCAGAGCTGAGTTTAGAATCTCAACTCGTTATTCACAGCTGCAGAATTTGGGGCAAGTGGCTTCAATTTTGAGTTTTAGTTTTCTCCCCTGATACAGCTACTAAGGTCTGCATCAAAGGTTGACATAATAAGGTATTAAAAGGCTAAGCTCTTTAATATATTATCAAGGAGAAACTAATGTTTAGATTCACTGTGAGCCTAGTGCGAGTTAGACTAACTCTTACTCTACGCAGACGTTCTTGGAGTCAACTATCCCTGTTATAATAATTTCCTTTTCTCAGTTTCTTAAAATCAGTGCTTCTGAAACGTATCACCTTAGATTAAATAATGCATACATATTAAAAAGAGCGATAGCCCAATGACTATCAGTCTTAATTATTATGGTTAAATAATCATAATCAATACCTCTTTAAATATTATCTAAAATGTAAAACTTAACAAAGGCTAGAGAAAAGGTACTTTTTTAATTCATTTGTATTGTTAGACTTATTGGGGTGACATCTGTTAGCAAGGATTATTACATAGGTTTCAGGCATACAATTCTAGAAAAGGTACTTTATATAAAGTGTACTTAAAAATAACGTCTTGAAAATATTTTTGTAAATTGGTCTTCTTTATATCAATACCTTAAAGTCTATATCTTACAATGAAAGTAAGATTTATTTTAATGACTTTTCTTGATATTAAAAAAACTTCCAATTCAATATATAACAGTCTTTAAAATCTTTTATATGCAGTAAAATTGGCCTTTATTAAATGATTATTTTTCTTTCTTCGCAAAATTTGTAATATACTTTCTGCTTCCAAAACATTATTTACTTATTTGTTTTAGGTTATAAATTTTAGAAATAATATCTAAAAAGTTTTTTTGTGAAAAATTTACAAGGGAATGGAAAAAAGTAAGATTACATTATTTTTGTTTTGCTTATAATAACATACTACATTAATCAAGGCTTCATTCAGATAAATTGAAAGTGGTTCAATTTGCTCTTGTCAAGGAGAAGAATATAAATGTTGTACAATTGTATAATTGATTTTGTGATTCCAAAGGGGCTCTTTGGGAGAGATAATTTGTCAAGGTTGACAAAAATGGAAAATTAGTATATCCTTGGAATTTGGAGAATTTTCTTATTGAAATGTTGAATTTACAAATGTTCAATCCTATAATAATCACAGATTTTTCTGACAAAATATATTCCTTAAATCTTTCCTCATATTTATAATTGAATTCTTCAACTTCACCTCAATGTTTGGTCTCTTTCAAATAAAAAATAAACTATGAAGGAAGGACACTGGTATGGATACGTTAAGCACAGAGAACATTATAAATAAGTTAAGTTTCACTATTAACTATTTTTTAGACAAAGATTACTTGCTATCAGAAAACTGAAATAATTCGATTGTTGAATTTTGTTTATGAGTCACATGCCATATAATCACAATACTTGAAATATGTAATGTCATGTGGTTTATCACTCATTTTGCTTGTGGCTACATATCGTTTCCCTGTGCCTTTAATAATAATGTAGTGAAAATAATAACCTTCGAGGCATCAGATGAAGTCTCTGGTGATGTCACATTCACTGACATTTATACTGACTTCATTTATGACAGACTGAAGGTGATGAACAGGTCCTAGCAAGAGGTCACCTTGTGTCAAGACTAGTATACAATCTGTCAAATGCAGTGACTGTGAGTTCGCTAATGAGGAATTAACTAGACAGAATGTTGCTATTTGACTGTTTTCATGCACTCCAAACCTGTTAAACAATGCTAATCAGGTGTTTATTAAGTGAAACCATTATGCCAAACTTGCTGCGAACCTCACCATATGTCAGAGAGGTTGTAACATACTCGTCCATTTTAAAGCTAGATTAATAAGAGCCATCCACTGAACTTTTTCTTTTCTTAGCCTTTGGCTATGCCTTGAAATCAAGCTTATACTTTTATTTCAATTTTTCTTTAAATGGACATACTTAATTCCACAAAACTACTTTGAATTAGACAGTGCCTCTTGGTGGAAAGTGCTTTTCATTACTTTTATATTGAAAATCAACTATAGTAATAAACAGAGTAGAAACAGAATTTCAATTTAAGCAAAACCAATTAAATAAATGTTTCTGATAATGGAATAAAATAACATAAAATCCGTATTTTATAGAATTACACATTTTAGGCTAGAAGAAGGAGCATTGGTTTTTAGGGATCATCACTTAACAAATTAGGAACAAGCTGGTAGTTGCAAACAATTCTTTAATTGGGTACAATTGTACTTAAAGATGTCTAAGTGCTTTTTCTAATCTAGTATTCTAATCTACTATGAGCTAACAGCTCATAGTGTACTAGTTATGAGCGCTCCTGTAAACGATACAGAATAGTAAAAAACATTTCCCACCTTAACTTGATAGTATCTCCCTCTTTTCTAAAACCAGTGTCCATATTTACTTACTTCATTTAAGCCTTCTAGATCTTACAACAGTTTACTTATGTACTCTATCTTAACATTATATTTTCATTTTATGAGGGAGAATAGCTTTTCAGTTACAAGATCTCAGTGTATATGTAGAAGTATCAACTGACAAGCCATTTAGTCTTCAGTCTCACATAAACTATCAATTTTAAAATTTGAATCCAAGTTAAAGTTGAAAAAATTTCATATGACTAACAAACATTTTAAATATATGTGAAAGCATCTCTTACAAGTCCAGATCATTTTTCCACCTCACATCATTATCATACTTCTTTGTCATCATCTTTATCATCTCAGATATTCTGTGTGTTTCAATATTTCTATTTAACTGGATCTCAAACTGCAGAAACTGTATGTTTAACATCTTCAAAAATCACCTAAAATATGAACATTATCAAAAATCACCTAAAATAACAATGTATTATTTACAGAAGGCAGTAAATAACTATTTCATTGACTATCTACATATAATCCTGTATATAGGAGACACAGTGTCCAGTTTATCAGCCTCAGGTTTATTTCTGTAGGCTGTCACAATTTCCTGAAGAAAATTCACAATTTCTTGGAAATTTGCACAGACTCTTTCAGTTTCAAAATTGGAATTAAATGCCTTTTCTGTGAATTCCCATAAAACTGAACTTTTTTAATCATAGAACTTTCAATATTGTACTAACACACCTATATATGATACATGATATACATGTATACCCGTTTTGACATATATAATATATAATTAATATACAATTAATGTGTAATACATTATCATTAATGATAAATATATAAAGTAAATTAGATGTATAATAATTAGCTTAGAAAAAGAGCCTGCACATAGTGTGCGTTCAATATGAATATTTTTTAACAGCTATAAAAACTGGGCATTCATTCACTACCTCAGCAGCAGTGCTGAGGTAGTGAATGAATGCCCAGTTTTTATAGCTGTTAGAAGAAAAATTCAATAAGTACCATTTAGATTGAGAATATCAAGCTAAGAATATGAACAATGATATCTTTTTGATGAACATTGGAGCAAAGCATAGATTACGGAAATAACCATAGATATGAGAGAACAACCTCAAAATAATTTAAATTTCAGAATGGATATTTTTAGAGAGATGTAAGGTTTTAAAGGCAAATAAAATATGAAAGTTTATGTAGTCTAGCCTCCACACTGTATGAGTCATTCATTCTGCCCCAATAGGTGCCCATTTCTACTTGAATATTTCTAGCTCCAAGACATTCATGTTTTGCAAAATTACATATTTCTAATTTTTGATATTTAGAAAATATTTTTGAGGTTAATTACATCACAAATCATTTCAACCATAAGTTTCTTTTTTTGCTATTGAAGCAACCTAAGAATTGCCCTTTATGACAGCACTTCCTATATTTGCATGACAGCCAGCACTGTCATCCTGTTTTCTCAAAACCTTTGCTTAGTCACCGCATATTCCATATTTTTAGGTTCTCTGAGCAATGCTGCACGATATATCCTAAGTGAGAGTTCTATTTCTTTCCTAGTGTTAATCTTGGTATACTTAAGAATTACTCTTGACTTAGAATCACAATATTTTTGCTACTACTAGACTATATTTTTAGCTTATAATTATTTTATAAAGTTTGTCATTCTTTTGAATTTGTATAAATTCTGTGCTCTCCCTTCTATTTTTAGTGTAAATCCTTTCAAAAATATAACTTTATTATATGAGAAAACATGCCAAAATCTAATAAGCCTTCATTCTGTGCTGTCTCCTTTGCTTTAAAAAATCTCACTTATTTCTCAGGACAAGCCTTTAAAGAAGGTAACGTTTCCTCAACTGAGCACAAGTCTGACAATTTACATGCAGAACTCTGTTACAGTCAAACAAATCAACTCACCAACCAACCAAAGCACAAAAACTAAAACTACAAATCCAAAAGTGGTGGTTCTCAGAATGCCCTTCCCCCACAATGGAGTCGCACTGCATCTCAGAGTCCGTGAGAGGGAAGAGGAAAGAAAGAAGCTCTCCTGCCTTAACTCCGTAAGAAATTTGCTCATGAAAACTGTTTTTTTATGGGGTATGCTGTTTCGCTGAGTTTATGTGACTTTCACTACATACTACTTGAATTCCTTGGGTCAAAAGCACTTATCAGAGAAAGCTATTGTATTATATCATTGTCACTTCTCTCATTTTATAAATAAGTTGAAATGCAGGAAAAGAAAAAGAAAAAGCTGAGTCACTTGGCTAGATTTACATTTGTCAAACAATACCAAGTAATGTGTGCACTTCTTGAAAGGAAAGATTCTGACCCATGAACTTTCATAAATGAACACATATCTATACAAAAACAATTTCAATGAATGAAGAAATAAATGAATCCAGAAAAACTGAATAAATTAGGCGAGTAAAGAGCATTTGAAAATGAACTGTACACCTGAGGAAAATAATAAGAGCTTCCCCTACTGCCCTTTATTTCATACACACCTTTTAAATCTTTAGAACAGAATAAGACTGGGCACATTATATATTGAAATCTTGGCTTTTCAGAAGAGGAACCTTCAGCCATGAAATTTGAAACCAACAGTCCCGGACTCTAAAATCTGAGCTCCTTATATCCCAGTACCTTGCTTCTCCAAGAGATGGGCAAACAGTGCATTTTGGAATTTGTTTCACAATAAGTGCAGAAACTGGATGTTTCAGAGAAATCTAATTGACTGAGGTAATTTAACATTTGCAAATTGTATATTTTAGTAAATATTAAGTCCTTATAGATGGTATTTGTATGGTTAAAACTTGTCCATATTACATAGGACCACAGAGATAGCTATTTTATCTTTTTCCAAGTATTTCCCCTGGATTTACATTTATGAATTTTCTCTAGTCATATATGATATGCCTCTATAATAAATACTATAACTGTCTTAAGAAAAATAAATTCTGCCATTGCTATATTTTTGTGCTGAGCACCCTTCCATCGGTCATAGGAATAGCTTAATGAAACAAATAGTAATTTACTTGGGTTAACAGCCTTGTTCTTGCCTAGATTCTGGACATGATAAACCATGGGCATTTTCATGCATTTCTTTTCCTTTTTTATTTATTATGCCATTTAATAATAATATCTGTCCCTTTTCATTATATTTGCCTTGTATTACCTGGATTTGTTTTCCATTTATACTAATCTCACTGTAAAGACTTCATGGCCTTGTGAACAAGATTTATGCTTTCCTGGTTTCGCCTCTGTGCCTATGTCATTTGTGTGTGCTTGTGTGCACACATATGTGTGTGTGAAAAACAAAAAGATGAAATTTTTCATGCCTCTAGATTTTCTATATACCATTTCTTCTTTTAAACACAGTATCTTTAAATATGAACAAGTTGTGAAGGCACAATATAGGGATTGAGATACATTCTATGTTAGGTAATTCTCATCCCTCCCAAATTGAGATGGAAACTAATTGTATCAACACACTTTCATGAGTTTCATAAAATGTGTAATTATGTGAATATAGGACCTGTAGCATTCTTAAAGTCCCAGGCAAATGAAAGTTACAGATGATTAAGCTTCATAAATTTATACCAAACCAGCCTTATGACATGTTAAAGCTTTCTCCTTTTAATAACATTATGAAATTATGATGTAGTGGAAAATATATGGGATTTGGAGTCAGATACGAGTACTTGAGTACAAATTGCAGTTCTCATACTTACAAACTATATGAAGTTATAACTCTCAAATCCTGTTCCTTTCCTTATAAAATGTGCATAATAATACCTTCCTAATAGAATCTAATTTTTGAAAATTGAAATAATATAGCTAAATCTCAAAGTTTATTGCAGTTGTCAAATTTATATTATTTATTTTCTTTCACCTACAACCCTTGTCAAGTCAACAGAATTGTCCATTATAAAGAAAAGGTTAAACTATCTTTAGTCATTCTATTATTTTTCATACTACTGAGCTCTTAACTCAGGTGAAGTTAAATCACTGATGACTAGTTAACAAGTTTGTTTTTCATATATTTGGGAATTATTCCTTTATTTCTCTGCATATTTCAAAAATGTAAGTAATTTTGCTTACATTCCTTGTTATTTATCCTGCATCTGTTTCAAAGTGAATATAAACAAGGCACTATCGTTGAAGTTAGTAGAAACTCAGTGACCTTACCAATTATCTGGGTATAAAACAACAGGAGAAAGAGGCTTTTGATTGTTAGAAGGGGAAGTTGATAGAAATTTAGAAAACTTAAAGAATATTAGAGTTTTATACCCCAAAACAAAAGTATTGAAGAATATTTTTCTTACACATATTAATAACTCCAGGGATATGGTAAAAGGGATTAACTACATAGAGTTCATTCTGATTTATATAGCTTATTTCCTTAATTGCCATATTAGTTTGATGTTGAGTTTTTCCTTTTCTTTTCAACTGTATAAACACATGTTGAGTGTGCTTTGGGAATAAAAATATAGACAATTGTTTACCATTCACCTACACCTTTTTAGAAAAATTAAATTTGATGTTAGCACATTATGATCTTAATGTTTCTAAGATTAAGCATTTTTGTAACATGATAGACAATAAAATGTTTATTTTTTAGATGTCAACACAGTAAAACTGAGTCTTTAAACATTTAGGCACTCAAGTCGCTAACTATCAAATTTTCCACCTGCACTTGGAAATTGTATCAGTGACACAAACTTGTTAACATTTAAATTAAAAATATGCATAACAGTTGATTTTAGCTATCAATATTAACAAAGTATTATTTAAATTATTAATTGTACATTCATTATGCAGAACAAGGTCTAGACACCAAAATATTAACATTAGCTATATGCTAGATAGTAAAACCAAGAATAATTTAAAAACATCTTAATGGTTTAGATTCATTAAATTTTATATTTATACCAACATGATTAAGAAATTACTGAGGGCTACATTAATTTGGAGAGAAAAAAGAGCACCAATTTAAAAAATTACATTTTCTGCTGAAAACGTATCTGCTTGAATAGTTCCATTTGCAATTTTCTGAAAAAGCTCTGGTAATGCAGTTATCAATGCAAATAATAAATGTTAAAAAACTGGATGAAAGCCAAATGCATCAACTACTCCCTCCAAAAGAACTTCCCACAGTCCATCCCAGATGACAAGGCTTCGAACATCTTTAACTTTTCCATCAGAACCGTTTAGCATTGCCGTGCCTGGCGCAGCTGGAACATCACTACCATTGTCAGAACCAGGCAAACAAATGTATGCTGATGTTCCTGGGAATATGGAACTAATGCAGAAGGGATTTCTCTGTAGTTCTTCATTAACATTTCATTCATTACAACAAGGGAGTTTTAAGAGTTTCCTTTTAAGCAAATTAGGTCACTGGATAAAAAACACACAGCATGGAAACATAGTGTATTACTACAAAGAACAAAAGATCTGGTTAATAAATTATGATAATGGGATTAGTCATTTGCTAATGTTGAAAGGCACATTTAAATATTGGAATTAACTTATAGAGACAATAATATTTTTTTATGCATTTAGATTTTCCTGGCCTATATTTTCACGTACTTATGTTTTTTTCATGATTTTTTTTTGCCATTTTTTTCTCTTAGTATATGTAAAGCTCGTTAGATATTTTGAATCTTTAAAGTAGGCAGAAGTTACTTATTTTAATCTTTAAGAAAAACAAAAGGGTTCGGGAAAGCAATACAAACAGATCAAGAAACAGATTTTGGAAGATATTCTCATGAGAAGTCTTCTTCTTTTTCACATAAATCTTAAAAGCCACTAAAGATGACTTTTTCCAAAATGCAAGTATGCTAGTTCTCGGTACACCTCTTCCAATTCAGATGTACTTTTACTTTGTCATCTTTTTTTGTGTTTGTTTGTTTGAAATGTTGAACATCCTAGGTGAGAGCATTGACATTTCTTTTTCTTTCAGATTGCTTTTTATGTGTTCCAAGATGTTCTACTCTCTCTAAGTTGTTTCAGTATCCATTTAATTAATAGGTTATGAGGCTTAGGGAAAAATAGATGAGGACAGATGCTAATTCACATAAAGCATTGTCTTAAGTGGAGTTCCTCAGAAGTAGACCCTGAGAGACAGGTAAGGAATGTGGGTACATTCAGCGCTTGTTCTTTGGAGAAAAGGAGTAAAGGAAGCAGGACAGAGCAGGCGAAGATGCTGAGCCAGGGCAGGATCTCCGCTTGGGAACTGTATCTCAGTTAGCTCTCCCTTAAGTCAAGGACACCTTGCATTTTGCACCCCTCTGGCCATCAGTTATTGTATGGAGACTGGGGTGAGGCACGGTGTCTCGGCTCCCACAGGGAATGTTCTTGTTCAGCCTGAGAGGAATTTTACAGAGACAAGACAAGTCAAGGCTGCCATTAACAGCCAGCATCCACAGCAGCTGGAGCACGGTGCACTGGCCATCTGGTACCCTGGGGATCTAAACGTGACGGCAACGAAGCTGCCACTGTAACTACCACTGAAATAGGAAACCAAAGCAGCTGGTAATATCATATATCTGTCATGCTCTATATATAATTTATGGAATTGTTTTATGTTCCATATGTTACTCTATACTGATAAGAGCACTACATGTATGGTATATATGATTACCATATTTGATATATGAATATGCTGTAATTCAGAAAGATTAACTCACTTGCCTCAGTTTATATTACTTTAAACTTGAAATAAGTCAGAGGTTATTATTATCTGATGTTTGGCAGAGTAATGTCTTTCATAGATTTTTAAGGATAATGAAACTGAGGCACTATGAATTCAAATAACTTACCCAGTGTTGCAGAGGAATAAGTAAAACTGAGGTTTGCTTCCAATTATTATTAAAATATTATGCTAGTTAAATGTGTAACATCTGTAAATTATTGTTTTATAGTTTATACATATTAGAAATCAAATATTTCAGAAAGAAAATTTTAAACATGCTCTGACTTTAAATATATATCCTGTGAGTAAAATATTCAGATTATATAATAAAATGCCAGTTACACAAAGAAAAAAATATTTATGGTAAAAAGAGAGTATAGCCAATGGTTACATTACCCAGTCTGGGAGAGGGAAGACAAACAATTAGGAGAGCCTTCTTTGGTGAAGTGACACTACAAAAATAAGCATTTACTAAGTAATATTTTTGAGGGTGAGAGATGTAGGCATTACTAATACCTTACATTGTGCCCAACACACAGAAGGTCTTCAATCTATGTTTCTCAACTAATGAATCACTAATTTTAACAAGCAGGCAGTGCAACCAAAACTCAGATGACAACCACCATGGAGTAGTAAGGTGGAGGAATACAAGGGTTGCAGGAGCTTGATATAAGAATGAAGAGGTAGGCAGGGGTTAGGCCATGATGGTTTTTGTGAGAGCATTAAGGACTTTTTCTGTATTTTGAGACAATGGAGATATAGGACATTCTCTCAGGGAGGGGGTATCATGTTAGGGTTTTGTTTTATTTGCATGTAAATCAATCTGGTGGCTTTCTAGAGATTACCATAGAGGGACAATGGGACTAGAGTCAAACATAGCAGGAAAATGCTACACAATTCTGGTACAGATCACCTGAATGAGGACAGAGGTAAGTAGGACAGTAGATATAGTTGATAAATATTTCGAATCCAAATGGCAGACCAATTTTAATTCAAATGCAGACCATCCTTGATGGGGCCACCATGTTGATTCATTAGTGACCTGAGTTTTCAGTGAGGTGGTATCTACACCTGTGAATCTTTATTTAGAGGTCACATCAATGTGCTTTAGTAATTAATATGATAGGAGAGTCATGGAGTGGGAGGACTCAAATATGACAACCTAGGTTTATGAGTTGCACACTTGGATGCACAGTGTTCTACCATTTGAAGTAAAAATACGTATAGAATGAAAGAACGTAAGGATGACATTTCCAGATTTGAAAGTTATATACATTAAATATCCTTGAAAACATTTGTGAAAACATTAATATTCAATAAATAATTAAATAGGCAATGTTAACTTAGGCTAAGTACTGAGTAAAATTAAAATAATTTTTAAAATGTAAAGAAATTAACTTTTATTAATGTCTGTTTCTCTAGACAGAAAATAAAAAAGCATATAGCCCAGTGTTATACAACTCTCCGATAAAAAGCACTGAACATGGTTCTGTCCCACTCTATCCAAATAAGTCCTCACAAACTCTCAGTCCAAGATTGTTTTTTTTTGGGGGGGTAGTTCCCTGGCTGGGACTCTAACCCAGGTCGCAGCGTTGAGAGCGCCGAAGCCAAGCCACTACACCACCAGGGAACCCCCGCTTCAGTCCAAGACTTTAAAGAATGACTAACAACCATTTAGAGTAGAAACAGGATTTGAAACTGGTTTGGCATTCTTGGTCTTTTCTACATCAGTTTTATAATAACAAAGGAAAACAATCATAATGTTATTTTTGGAGAAAATATAATAATGCATACAGTTTTGATTACCATAGACAGGAAAGGGTGTGTGGTGTGTGTGTACATACACCCACACACTTCCATTTCTATGTGTGTGTACATATACATGTATAAATACATTTACATACATCTGTGGGTATATGTACATACACAAATATGAAACGTGTGTGCTGTATGTGTATAATATGTATAACCACATATATGTATATGCATCTATGTGTGTGTATATGAGATATACACACACACAAATACCCTTCAAAAATAAATAATATCTCCCATTTATAGAATCACTTCATAATAAGAGACCTGTGCAACAAATAACACAGATGGAAATTAGTTTGGCAACAATCCAGGAGTAATAATTCCTTGGGATTTTGTAGGTCTCCAATAATTTTCTCTTTTTCTTTTACCTCCCCTGCTGCTTTTTCCTGACCCTAACGATTTCAAACATACAGAAAACCAGACACTCAAATGGGGGAAAACCTACAAAATCATACAGACATACTGAATAGATAGCAGGGCCACAGGACCCATCAATAATGCTCTTCCTGTCTCTTAAATAAATCAACCTCACTTTCAGGTGAACTGACTTTTGTGAAAAAAGATCTTTGAAATCAATCTATTCTTGACAAGTAAAGCAAATAAAATTTAGAATATTGCTACGATAACAAAAGCTAACCTGCTCTTTGTAATCTCAATTTTTCTCCTTTCATGTAAATGTGCTTTTCATCTTAATCAGCTGGATTGACAGAGGCAAAGACAAAGAACCAACCTCACAGGCCAGGCTCCCATCAGCTTTATTAGAAAATGGACTTTATTGTCCAGCACAGAAAAGATTTGTTGAAAGGAGAGGATGGAATGAAAGTTCCCAACAAAGTAAGGTGAAGTCATATCCCCCCAAAAGTGACACTGTCTTGTCATAAACAGAATGAGTCACCTAAGAAATAGAAATACAGAAACACATGATTTGGAAATGCTGACCATCAGAGACTAAGCATGTATCCTTTTCATATGGTGCCTCCTTTCCTGTCCTACACACTGAATTTAATTATTAGCCCAATTATTTCTACAACCATTACATTTTTAAAAAAAAAGAAGTGGCCTATATTACGATTAAATAACTAAATCCTCAGATAAATTGTAGTCACATAAATTATATAGAACACTTTACATACACAAAAATTTTTAAGGTACAGGACAATAAAAGGACATACTACAAAAGCATGTATTTCGTACAAATACTTATACATGGTATGAGGAAGAAAATATCCTCAAGTGCATGCCTTAATATAAATTTTGGGCATTGTCCCAAATAATAGATTGAGAAATGATTATATTTATGAGCTGGAACATTTAAGACAGTTATGATAGGACAGGGATACAGCGTGGCCAGAGACTGGGAGATACAAAAGAGTGCTCCTTCATAGAAATAAGGACTTTCTGGCAGACATTGTTAATCACATATAACAGAGAAATAAACAGCATTCACTCAATCAATGACATCAATGAGCATGCAGGTATTAGGTCGGACAATTAAGTTCATGAACTCATCCTAGAACAAGTGCTACATACCACATGGTTGAATATCACTACAGTCACCTTTGAAGTATTCCCCTTGGGAAGCTGTGCAGCAATGCCAGTGTCCAGTCTACCCTTCAAAGCAATTTTGAAATTTTTTCTGGAATGGCCATCAGAGCTGTCATCATAAGACCCTTGATGTCCTCAATGTCACCATAATGATTTCATTATTTCCTTTACCTTAGCATAAAAAAAGTAATTAGGGTCACATCAGGTGAGTAGGGAGTGTGTTTCAATACAGTTATTCATGTGCTGGCTAAAAACTCCCTCACAGGCACTGCAGTGTGAGTTGGTACACTATCATGATGCATGAGCCATGAGTTGTTAGAGAAAATTTCAGGTCATTGTCTTCCTTTTTATGCAGCCTTTTCAGCACTTCCAAACAGTAAATTTGGTTCACTGTTTGTCCAGTTGGTACAAGTGCAGAATGAACAAACCCTGTGATATCAAAAAGCTTAGCAACGTCATTTTGACTCTTGACTTTGAACGACAGAACTATTTTGGTCATGGAGAATTAGCTGATTTCCATTGTGCACTTGGATGCTTTGTTTCAGAATCGTATTGGTACACCATGTTTCATCACCAGTGATAACATGGCCCAAAACATTGACTTGCCTCTCCAAAAGATCTTGGCAAACTTCAACTCTCCTTTGCTTTTGTTCATTGATGAGCTCCTTTGGGACCATTTTTTGGCATGCCAAAATTTTCAGTTAAGGTTTTCCTAACCATTTCTTTATTGATGTTTACTTGGTCTCCTATGTTTCCCACAGTCAGCGAATTATTTTGACATGCAATTCAAATAATTTTTGCAATGTTTTTATCAGTTCTACTCATTGCTGGCCACCTTGATCTCCCTTCATTAGTGATGCTTTCTCTCACCTCAGAAAAATGTTTAATCCATTTTTAAAATGCTGTTTTCTTCATGACATTATCCCCATACACTTGGGACTAACATGTCCCTGATTTCACTTCCACTCTTGTCAAGTTTAACAAGAAATTTAAGGTTTGTTCATTGCTTTCATTCAAGCTCCAACATTCTCGCTATTGCACACAAAATTATGTAACAACCATAATGAACGCCACTCAGCAATCACATTTCAACACAAACAGCTGTGAGACACAGATATACCAAGTTTATGAACCCTTACCGAGTTGTTTGTACAGTGCTGCCAATGTAAGTGCACTGTGGCAATGTCATGAACTTAATTGTCAGACCTCATGTGTGTGTGATATAATGTAGAGTACTTTTTTCAAAAGTACTTAAGGCAAACCAAAGAACTAAGAGCTAGTACTTTTATCTAGCTCAAAACTATAAGCTGATAACAGTAGCTCTAAAGAAATATTGAGGGTACTAAGCCCATGAAAGTTATCTATGTTGAGACATATGAGGGCTGTCTGGAAAGTGTCAGCCATGGAATATGAAAAATAGAGGCATTTATGGCTAGACTTTTTCCAGAAATCCCTTGTATACACACGTTATACTTTTATAGTAATTGAAAGTAAAAAAAAGGAAAGAAAAGACATTCAATCCATGCTGTGCAATGTCCAAGTACATCAGCATTTATTCAATGGACCTTCCAACTTTAATTGTATTTTACATAATCATCAATAATAATGGATTTAAGTAGTAGGGAAAATAAAAATCCTATTCAAGATCAATAGAATAAGTAATGATGTGTGTAAGAGAATATGGCCCCAAAAACTACTTACGAGGAATTTATTCTTAGAGTATTCAGTAAAACATAATGTACAAAATACATAGACACTGATAACCCTAAAGGTAATGTGGTAATATTAAAACCTTCATTCTATCACTGCAGTCTTCTGAAGTCATAAATTGCCTTCAAAATTGAATTACAGTCTCCATAGTTTATTGAAGCAATATAAATTTTAAATCATATGTGTGCAAATATTTGGATGTTGCTCAATAAGTTTCATGATTTTAAAATTCATATTTAAGTGAAAATGAAAGAATGAAGTAGCAAAATAAAAATACTTTGCTTTCTTCTCTTTCCTTGAAATCTACTAAAAACAGCAAAAGAATTATATAGCAAATAGTCAATGGTGCGAACAAATCTTATGTGTGGTATTAATAAGATCAACAATGCATCTAAGAGTAAATCAAATAAGAAAGGTCTAACTATTCTATGAAAAAACTTATATATCTTTAATTAAACACAAGCAAAAAAAGATTCAATTAATGGTAAGATAAGACCTGACTGTAGAAGAGAAAATTCAAAATTACATAAATGGAAAATATTTACTAATTAATCTATTAAGTTGATATCATCCCAATCTAAATAAATCTAGGAGTTTATTTTTTACACATATAAGTGACAGCATGACTCTCAAGTTATATTTGAAAATTAATGTGAAAAAATAATTAAAATAAAAATTTTGACTATATTTCCAAAAATTAAAAATATATGGTATGTAAAATATAAGTATATAAGAATAGACATTGATAAAATAAGAAACATAAGAGTACAGACACTGATGTTTGAGTAAATGGAAATTTAGTATATGACAAGAATGTTATTTCAGGTCAGATGTCGAAGACTGTACAATGAGTAAGGTAGGATTAATTGAATATTTATTTAAGGAAATAAATAACCATCTCAAACTTTATCTCATGGTTCCCTCAGTAACAAATTCCAAATATTTTAAAAATAAAATGTTAAAAAACACAAAGCTATAAATGTTTTAGAAAACATTATATATGTATGACTTTGGGTTGAGAGATACTATTTGAAGTTTCCACAACCCCCTAACCTCCCAAAAAAGCAAAACATATAAAGAAAATATATTGATGAATTTGAGGACATCAACGTAAAACTCCTTTAGATAAATAAGTAAGTAAATAAATAAATAACAACAAATGAACCAAGGGAAGATGAAAAACTAGGAGTAACATTTTACTCTTGGCCTTTTGGCTGGTTTTCCCTAAGTGTGCTCTCGCTATGACACCTGTACTTCCTGTACTCCAGTTCCAGAACTCTATTCCCTTAGATTGTGCATAGTGACCTTTCTTATTTCAATCCTTCTTCCAAGGTCACCTCCATAGGAAGGTCTTCTCTGACTACCTCTAAAATATGCCTGTTTTTTGTTTTTAATCCCTCACCAAATATTTTTTTCTGACTAAAACTGAGCTCTGCTTGAATTATTACATAACATAATTATTGATTCTTGATACTCTCCATATTAGAATGTGGGTTGCACTATGGCAAAGATAATATGGTGTTTTCCACTGTATCCTAGAATCCCTGGCACATAGTAGGAACTCTAAATATTTACTGAATAAAAAATGACTAAAAATGACATATGAGAATATCTGACAAAATGGCATGTATAATTTTGTGCTAATTAAATACTATTTCCTTCTCTTTTATTTTCATTATTTGCTGTTCAGAAAGTTTCAGTCTAGTAGGTAAATAAGACTAACATAAAATAATCAAAGAGTACATTCCTTTTTAATATGAAGTCATATTTTCATCTTTATGATTTCTATTTATATTGCAATTACCAATGTTATAAAGTGGTGTTCATGCACCTGCTTTTTATTCCTTGATCATATGAAGTAAAATCAGTTTAGTGAGAATGCAACCCAGGGAAACTAAACTTTTTCTAACTTTGTAATTCATATAAGAAGTTTTAACATTTTTTGCTAACTGAGTTTATGATGTATCTCAATAGGAAAACTATGGAACCTTTGGAAATCAAAAATAAACTTTATTCTTAAGTTCTCTGTACCATTAGCAAGTATCATACAATCACACCTGTTCTAGACAAGGAACTTAAAAGGATATCTGTTTACAAATGAATCCATATTTCTCTCACTAATTAATAAACACCATGCTGTGAATAACTGCTGATAATGTAGTAATAAGTAAAATCAATATATTTACATGGAGGGTCAAAGTAATTGGTGCTGTAGAATAAAAAATGATGTATTGTTCATTGATCCTTTAGCAATTTTCTAACTATAAAGAAGAGAAAGCTAATTACTTTAGCAGGTATCTGAAAATAAGATTAAAACAAGCTAATTATATGTTCTTGAATAATGACTTACTTTGATGAAAGTAAGTTGAGGAAAGTCATACTGTGATTCAGGCAAAAAAAAAAAAAAAAACAAGTAGATTTTTACTAATTACAACATAATCCTGTTCCATTTAACCATCCTTAACCTATTTTGATGAAGCTTTCATTAAAAACATGTTATGAAACAGAAATATATAGCACGTTTCCCCATGCTACCCAAGATAAACTGAATTCCAAATATGTTTATTTATGTGAGACTGAAATTTCAAATTTACTAAGAAAAAGGACAAATAAAAAAAGTTTGTTTTTTTCTAATAGCAATAGTGCAATAGAAAAAAAGTTTTACAATGTCTACTTACTTTAAACCTTCAGACAATATTATAGAAATAAAACTGCACACGCTGATCAAGTCTTGAAGATTCATTTAATAAATACTGTTTCAGATCAAGTTCTATGAACGTGTCACCAAATCTGAAAATACTTAGTTTTTATAACACTTTTATTTTCATCTTCTCCCATATGAGTATTTTACACTGAATACTGAAAGCCATATAGCTATAGAATTTGACTCCATGTTTTTTGGTTTGAAAGTCTTTGTTTCTTCCATTATTACTTGACTATTTATATTTTTTCTTCCATTACAACTCAATATATAAATACTTCAAATTCAGTCCATTTCTATTCCTTAATCTGAAACATTCAATAATAATACCTTATATTCAGGGTCATTAAGTAAATTAGAGTCAATATGAGTATATATGAGTATATCATCTGACACATACAAGGTGGTTATGAATTGTACTGTTTGGTATAATAGGTAAAATTTGGGGTCCACACAGTGACTTAGAAAATGCATTAGTGTACAATACATGTTATTTTTCTCATTTACCTTTTGTATTAATTTATAAAGTATATATTCATATGAAGGTATATATTTAAGTACATTTGGGAACAAGACAGAGAATAAACAGTACAGCTGACCCCTGAACAATGCAGGATTTAGGGTACTGACCACTACACAGTTGAAAATCTGTGTATAATTTTGACTCCCCAAAAACTTAACTACAGTTGTTCCTTGGCATCCATGCAGGATTGGTTCCCGTGGTCCCCTTCTGCTTCTCATTCGGTAGGTCCCAGGTAGACGCTGTCCTGGCCTGCCAGCACACACTTCAGTAATTGTGAGGCAGGTAGCCCACAGCACACACCTTGAAAAGTGTTTCTATGAAGAGCAGCAGCAACCCTTTGAGAAGGCTTTCATTTCTTACATTGCATACATCCAGGAAGAGATTCAAAGAGGAAAAACTTATACCAATTAAATTTGGGATTTTGAGTGCTAAATATTATGATCATAATTCACATGATCACAATATTATTCAACATGGCTTAGAAATGACATTTAGTTATTATACTTTATATTGATTTTTCTGGGATCAAACACTTGTTTATATCTTTTCAAAAGGACTTACAAACTTGGTTTTACTATAGAATAACACTAACTATTATAGATTTTTTGTATGTCACTTGCTTTCAGCTTTGTTTTATTTTTACCCTTTATGATCAATGATGAAAACATAATGAAAAAAATACATATATATGTATATATATGTATATGTATACATACACATACACATATCACTACATTTAAATCTTGCTGCTGTAATATCACACAGGTGACTTTTTTTCATCTGCCTTCATTCCTCAGCTTCTGTAATACCAAGCAGGTTTTCTGCAGGTGGAAATGCCTTTTAGTTTGCATAATTCTGTACTGTCATATTGTACTACATTCAAATATACAAAACTTTTGTTTAAGATAAATAGTCAATAAACTATTTTACAAGGTTATTTTTTCTACTGCTGCCATAGTGTTTTGATACAAAACAAATAATGAAAAATACCATTGACACTGAAAAGGCATCATAAGGTTAACATGTTTGCTTTTACTGTGATATACTGTATATGATTTGACATTATAACAGTAAAACACAAATGAAAACTAAAATGATGAAGAGTTTTCTCCACTCTTTTTGAGAACTAAACAAAACAAAACATAAACTTGCATAACACCTTTGCTAGAACTGGTTACTTTGTTCTCAAATTAATTTTCCACAGTAGCTTTGAAAATGACTAAGAAAGATAAGGTTGAATAGACTTTCATTATATGACTACTCCTCTAATGCTTTTTTCATAAAAACAGAACAGAGATCTGAATGTACTTATCCACACTTAGATTTAAATTTTAAAGTTCTATTTTTTTCATAGCACGTGTAATTATTAATTTTAAGAAATTTGAGCTTTTGTCCACAAGGTAAAATGAAACAAAAGATCAAATGTAAATCTGGGAACAAATATTTCTGATATAATAAAGATAATTCTAGTAAACAAACTTTTAAGAATAAATGAGTGACTGATTATATAAAGCTGCTGGAAGTCTGTGAATTCGTACCTTAGGGCCATTATTCCTTTTGTGGGATACAGTTGGGAGTTCCCACAGGATGAAACTCTAGGCACCTTCACTATTAACTTGCTTGACAGCAGACACTTGATTTTATTCTCACTCGTTCCTTGTCCAATTTTCTCACTCCCTTCCCAGTTCTCCCCAAACCTCATCTTAAATCTGCTGGTAGAAAATACAAACTAAGACAAAGGATGAGAAGCATAGATGTTGAAAGGATAAAGAAGGTTAGAAAGCCATATGCCTGTGCAAAAGACATAGAGTTGAAAAAAAATATTCAAAAAAACTTCAAGAAATTCACTATAACTGTAAAGAAAGAGCTGGCTGTGGTGAGATATGAAGCTGGAACATTTGGGTGAAAACTATATAATGATATGCTTCACATTTCATACTAATAAACTTGAATTTTATGAGAAAGGCAATTATTAATTTTAATATGGAAAGATATATAAGTTATGAAAAACATATTCATGTATTTTGTGGTATCAAAACTGAGAAAATGCTGTTGTCATGCTATACTTCCTTATTTTCTACTAATCATAATACGATTGCTTGTCCTCTCTGCTGTGCTCCGGCCATCACTGGTCTGAATGCTTAGTTGGCCCATATATACCTATTGATAGTCCAACAGTGTCAATGTAGAAAGAAGATACAAAGCAAGATTTTTATCCATATTTTAGAGTATTTGTTTTCATTTTTAAATAACACCATTTCACCATATGCAAAGATTTGCAAACTTTCTACATATTCTTCTTTAGTTGTATCATTATTTACGGACACATTAAATCTAAAAGCATGATGAAATTGCGAGACAACACATTCCTAAAATAGGCTTTATTATGGTTCATTGTTTTTAGGAAGGATGAAAATGAAAAAAATACATTTTCAATTCATATAGACAGGTACTGACGTTAAAAACAATGAATAAAACTTGATCACAGGTTTCTAAGACTTCACAACTGTGTGTGAATGCTTTGGAGGCAAGGATAATACAAATTTTAAAATGGAGGAAAAAAATTTCAATATGAGAGAAGGGAAATGAAATTTTAGTTATATATTATTTAGAAATGATTCACTGAAATTTTTTCCTGAGCTACTGAAGGTGGTATAAATTGTACACGAGACAAAATGTGAGATGCACTTGCTGTTTTTGTTTTTGTGTGAAGCGTAGCACCTGCCAATCCTTCGTTCAAGAACTTAACTTACTCAAGTATGTGAAAAGTGGGAAAAGAGCCAGGAATCTCTAATAGAGTGTCTGAATCCTTCTGTTGGCCAAAACTGGAACAAATATTAGTTTCTTTTATTTTGGTTGTTACATAAATCAAATGAGGACTTACTATTTTGTCTGTCAGATCTATTCCTGGCAACTCCATAATCCACTGGTCATAATGTGAGATCTAAATGTCAATTCATTACCCAAGATGTGATTGTTAAATCATCCCTGCTGCCACTATGCCACTTAATCTATGACAACCACATTGTTCCATTAAGTTTTAAAAAACTGTAACAGTTCTAGCTTATTAGGTGAGTTTCCCCTGGCATGCAAGAACATCAAGAAACTATTCTAGAAGCTCTTTCTCCAATCTACGGCTCACTGGGAATTTACTTCTTTCAAATAGCCTGAGAATGGAAAAAATAAAACAAACAAAAACAAGCCACTAAAGAACTAGTCATTATTAGAGCCTACATTCTGGAACCTATACAGACTAGTAGGGGAAGAAGTATTCAATGAGCATAACTGCAAATAAAGTATATACAGTGGTACTTAGGTATCAGATTTAACTGGTTCTGGGAGGCACTACAAGTACCAAAAGAAATGAGTACCAAACAAAAATTTTCCATATGGAATAATGTAAAAGAAATGTAATGGATTCCCAAATCAAAAATACACAACATGACCACAGAAGCTAAGACAAGACCCCAAGGGGATGTGCACAGGACAAGAGATACTGCATGGTCAATGCATTATCCCTTGTTTTAGCTGGAAAGGGTAGCAAGTCAGAAGACATCACTGACAAGTTCTAGCTTGCACATCAAGTACCAAACAAATAACGAGTACTGGGACAAAATTTTCACATCAAAATACATCAAATACTAAATTTGATGAATTTCAAAGTAGTCCAGCATTAAGGTATGACTGTAGTTCTTAGACTCTTGAGCAGTGGCCAATGCTTTATAATGTTTGGTGATAAGCCAGATGGGGAAGGGATCCACGGATGGACACTTCAGAATCTGAGAATACTCGTTTCTGTTGCACATCCTCATCTAAAAATATGCACCAGGTATTACACACACATACACACACACACACACACACACATATGTATATTTTAATAATGAAATGATCAGCAAATCTCATACTAAGGATGCTGTTATCTGCCTTGTCTGCCAGCCTTGTGATACCAAAAAATGGTCTCAAAAACAAAGCATCCATGGACACAGAAGTTGATATATTAACTCAACAAATATTTATTGAGTTATAATCACAAACCAGACTCTGCTCCAGACTTTGATGATGCAGCAATAAAAGTACTAAAAATAATAATAATTAAAAAATAATCTCTCATGGAAATTTTGGTCTAGTGGTTAAGGATATTCATAGTTAAAAAGAAAAATACAAACATCCCTGACCAAAGGTGAGCTCACTAGACTCACTGCTGAGATTCATACCATTGAGCAACTCAGAGTTCCTGATACATTTTCACACTGCCAGTCGTCAGCAGACTAGTTATGTGTATCGAATCCTTCCATTAGGGAGAGGGCATAGTAAGCTATGTTTTGTCACAACAATATGAACTTCTTCTTGATTTGGCTTTCTTCTTCCGTCTCGCCCATGCCAGAAACACTCATTGAATGATATTCTACAAATCATAGCATCCAAATATGATGTAATGGGATAATCTCTTTGCATTTCTGGTTTTAGCATGCACTTGGTTATCTAATGCCAAGACTGAATGCTTTGCAGAAGAGTAGAAAGGTCTATGAAAAACAGCTACTGTTAAAGCAGAAATTTTCTTGTGAGACTGAGATGCTTTCTTGTGACATACGGTATATGCTTTGTGATAAAGTGTAATGTATGAAGTGTGCCTGTCCTAGATATAGATAACATGAGATGAAAGTGTGGGCAACGTCTCATGACTGTATCTAATGACAAGCTTTGAAACTCGTTTTAGCGCCCAAGGGAAGAATTTGGTGGATCCTATAGTGATTCTTCTGAGCTCAAGGGTTTCTTAAAACTGGCTTAAGTTCAATTTGTACTCCTTATGTCAAAAAATGGTATTGCTATGATAGTTTGGAAAGATTCTATCATAGGAAAATAATATAAATGCTACACAGTAAACTTCAGAAAGATTACGGATGTCAACTAAGGTGTTCATTGGAACATTTCACTTCATAAGCATGAAAGAAAAGGCAGTCTACCACAATTCAGTTACCTTCAGTTGATGAACCATTATAATTTACACATGTCATTGCTCACTAATTAATATATTGTCTCTATTTTATTATAAATAGCTTATCCACCACTATAGATTTACTCCTACATTCATTCATTCACCCTTTCCACAAACATCTCTTCGTGCTGATTACCCAGATAAGGAAAGTGCTGGTTTATAAAAAGATACAAAGATAAATGCCTGCTCTCAATAAGCATACAAGTTTAGTGGTAAGAAAGATGAATTAGAAAATTGTTATAATAAAATTTGATAAGCTATATGGTATAGGATGGGCCTAGTGGACAATCTGATGGGTAGCAGGCCCAAGTAGAAGATGTCATCATGAAGTTATACTGAAAAATTTGTTGAGGATCAAGCATAAGACTTATTGCAAAGCACATCAGCTTAGGGAAAACATATGTCTAAAAGACTCAGTGTTAAGAGACAACTGCATACTCAAGAGATGATAAAATCACACATTGGCTAGAGTGGAAGGTATAGATATAATATTAAATTCATTAATATATACTCTTGTACATATATGCTCAAAAAATATGCGGACTAGAGAAGAAGGCAAATATGAAGTCCCTGAAGATAGCATTTCTCTCTATTTTTAGTGTTCTTCTTGTGAATTAATGCCATGTCTTTAGGAAAACTATGTATAATACAGAAATATTACCCATTAAAAATATATATGATTTTAATGTATAAATAGCCACTTAAAATCAACATTGTGCATTTATCAAATGACCACACACACACACAAAGACAAGCAGTGTTCTGAAGGAATGAGAGACAACGCAGATAGTTTGACTAGGGGAAGAGAATGGAAGACATTAAGAATATTCTAGTGAATGAACTATGCATATTCCAAAAAAGGCCAATGAGAACAGGGTGTTTACCTAAGTAAGTAGTTGTGGACCTTGAGTATCTGGAAGTTGGTGATGAAAGATGGAATAAGAAAAAATAATTGTATTTTTATTATTGGATTTGAGCATGATGGTAACTAGTTCCCAAAATACATATGTTTGTTTTAGTAGTTTATTTTCCCAGAGTATTGTTGCAAAAATCATCTATAGTGCCATGTGTAAGCAAAGTGAGAATTTGCACAAATTTAGGAAAAACTACTTCGCAATATATGACCTAATAATGTATAATTTTGCAATTTTGTTTCATACAAATATTTAATTTTTCTTCAAAGTTTCTTATAAACAATTTTAATATCTTATTTCTTAATTCAAAAAAGTGCATAGATCTATAAATTTAACTTTAAGTTGAGAATGTTCTGAGTTTCTGGATCTATAGTGACCATTTCCCCCCAATGGACTAATGATGAAAATGCATGCTTACACTTTTATGAACTCACTTCAGAATTTTTTTAAGGGACAGAAAGATTTTCTTTGTAAGTAGTAACTGTTTTTCTTTTTAAAAACCACACAGTAATCCTTGAATAAACTAAATTATGATCTTTTTCAATTCCCTTATTGTTGTCTGTTTTAAACACCAACAGAATTAGTCACAATGCAAATGTCCCTGATTTTTTGTTGTTGTTGTCTGTTTGTTTGTTTTTTGATACATTCAATGATTGTACGTAGGAAATGCTTCCTCTTTCCTACAGCATAGCTTTAGTCACACACTGATATTGTTTTTGCAATACATACAATTAACTTGAGAAATGCTAGCTCCTGTAACACACAGACTCCCAAAATACGTTTCCAACACACTAGTTAATTATTTTCTTCTGTAACAATTCAAAGGGGATGTTTAGGACAAGCATGAAGATTTCTGACATACATGATTGATTCATAGACCTGTGGCTCCAAGACCCTCAGGAAATTATTATAGGCAAAAGGAGATAATCAAGAAAATTTTCCCTGGCAGCAAAGATACCTCACAATGTCTGCCTGGAAGCATTTTGTTATTGCTAACAGATAGTGACTTCTCTGGGCCTCAGAAGTTCTTCAATTGTATTTTTGTAGTCCCTGGTTGACAACTCTACATTGAGGAGTTGAGAGTGTCATGAAGGATAGAAGTATAAGGATGGGTGTGGAGAGGAATTAGGGAACAAGGCTTTTAGACCAGCTCAAGCAGACCCATATTCAGACCTGATGGAGAAAACTATGATGCTTGATGTTGAACTAGGTTCACAGACTCAGTGAGCTTTAGATTGTGTACTTTGAGAAGAAGATGAGTATTTTCTATCTAGGGAAAGTATCATTTGCATAGAAATTTGTGAGAAGCTGTGGAAGAGATTGCTGAATCCCTACCAAATCAGAATTTCTCTCTTTCTGGGTGCACAGCTTGATGACATTTCTTAGTCCCCCTGTATTAAGTGTAGCCATGTTGTTGCCAGTGAAATACAACTGGAAGAAATGTGTGCCTATTTGGCCCAAAGCTCTGGTCAGTGGAGGAGTCACAAGATGAATGAACCCTAGATTCCTAAAATATTACATGGAGGAAAGTTCCCTACCCATCAGCTACATCAATTTCAACTAACTGACTAAAAAATAAAGTCCCATTGTATTAAGCCACTCAGCTTTTGTAATTTATACATAAATTATACCTTACATAAAGCAACATATATCAATAACACACAAAAACAAGGCTCTAAGAAGTTGCAATGGGTAATACCAATAAAATGGGTTAGGAGTTAGGCTAAGAATCAGGGTCCAAGTTGGACAGAAGGAAAAAAAGAACAATTCATCTCCATTCTATATTCCTCCAGCAAAGTTCATTAAGTTGTATAAAAATATCTTTAACATAGCCATAGAAGACTTCCTGATTCAACTCCTACACAACTCTACAGTTTCTTCGTTCTCATGTTCTTATTAGCTATAATCTGACCATACTGGATTTTTTCAATTCCTTGAATGTGACATGTTCCTTTACCCTATGTCATAGCCTTAATTGATATTGCTTCTGCCTTTAATGCAATATGCCTAATTTTCCCAATCAGTACTCAATCTTTAGGTCATAACTTAATGTTACGTCCTCCAAGAATGTAGTAATAACACTGAGGTTATTAGACTAGTAGAGACCCCTATGATATAAGATATCAAAGCACCTGCTCTAGATTCTTTCATTTAGAAAGTACTTACTAACTCTCTCCTATATACCAAACATAGGGTTTGGGGTTGGGGATACTTGGGAATATGATATAACAGATACAGTGCCCACTTCCTGAAACTTAAATCAATGAGGATGGTAAGGAAATGTGTAAGAGTTACACCAAAGATATTAATTTTAGACAGAAATTTTGATCTGAAAAAATGTTTGGTGAGAACTTGTCAAATATATTGGTATTTAAAGATGTTTCACAGCAGAAATATTAATGGAGATGAGTTGAGGATGAGGAGGAATAGTTAAGAAATCTGGTAGAGGGCACATAGGAGTTTATCTATGTAGCACATCCATTTTGCTTGTCTGGGATTGATACTAAAAACCATGAGATACAGTAGATTTTACCCATCACCAATTTATTTTGCTTTAAGACAGGTAATGGGGTAGGCAGTCAGAGTTAATGACAAACATAGTAGAGACTTCATAACCCTCATGAACTGGGGGTGCCTACAGTGCCAAGACATAAAAACAGGTTCGTGCAAACCAAGTCACGACAGTAAATCAGTAAGCTGCGAGTCCCTTTGGATTTCACATTTTACCGGTCCTATACCACTCAGCGATGTGTGAATGGCATCCACCTCCACTGCAGCTGCTTGGCATTAATAGCAGTTACTTGATACTCAATACATTACTTCAGCAATGAGGTACAGGTGCTCACTCCTGTACTTAGTATTCTCATTCAAATTCTCCTCTATCTTGGATCCTGTATCTTGTCTATAGACTTCTGGATTTCAGGTTGTAATAAAGGTTATCTCAAGAGTCACACTCTCAGGCTTCCATGAAGCTAAAGGGATGGCTTCAAAACCAGCTGTTAGCACTTGACTTCTGGCCTGATGAAGAAAGCCTACAACATGGGAAGGCTTTGTTGGTGGAATGTGTGGGAAGTAGACGTGTTACATAATTCTAGAGATCAGAATGAATTCCTACATCCCAGAGGGCAAAGAGCAACAAGTGACATGAGAAGGGGTTGAAGAAGTAAACATGTTATGATCACAAAAGTCTTCTTCACCTGTGTTCAATTCAGGAATTTATTTGAAAAATGGAAAGTCACCAAAGGGCTTTAATGTGTTTGAAATTTAATGAGAAGATCTGATGTTGAAAATTTAACTCCAGCTGCAACATGGGTGTTTATAAAAGGAAAAAGTGGCAGACTACCAGGAGAATCTAAGAAAACGCTATTGTTAGGTAAGACTAGGGTAATGGATGTGCTGATAGGGGTACATTTAGGAGATACCTAAATCATAAAACGGACAGGACTTGCTGAGAGATGGGATACTGCATTGGAAGAAATTATGTGGAGGAGTTAATTCCAATTGGGCACTCTGTGTTATCACTCACTGTGTTAGCAGCACCAGAAAAATCAGTGTGGAAATGAAAATGATGATTTTTGTCATGGACTTAAGTTTGAGATATCTTTGAGAAATCCAAGTAGAAATATCCATTAACACAAAGACATAAATTTCTGAAGCTTAAGGGATATCCGTGGGATGGGGCCATGACTTTGGAAGCCATGCACATCAGGGGTGTCCAACCTTCTGGCTCCCCTGGGCCACAGTGGAGAAAGAGTGGGCCACACATAAAATGCACTAACACTAACAATTGCTGATGAAAAAAAAAAGGTCTGTGCATTTTTAACCAAGAAGCAACAACCAAGTCAATCAAATACAGTCTGTTCTACCTCTCGCTGCATACAAACTACCTATAGAAAAGATCTCAAGGGATCCCAGAGCTGCCTAGCCACAGCCACAACACAATTTGTATCTCTACACAAAGTTGCCAGTAACACAAACCTGCATCTACTTTAAATTTTCCTTTCTTCTGGGTTTACATCATTATTTATTCGCTTCCTGTTCTGGAAGTCAAGGCTTCTGGTTGCTAATAACAAACATGCCTAAGGAATTATGTAAGATTCATCAAAATTTAGAAAAAAATACCATATTTTGGACCTTTCCCCTCTTTTATCAGAAGCTCCAGGAAGGGGAGCTCTAACGGGTGCTGGAACTAATGCATAATGTCACTTTGTGCCAGAGAAATACCTGTAGCCATTACATGTTTCCACAGTCATTGCCATTGAGTGAATAACATGAAATTCCTTATTATGTCGCAAATATCAGCAATGAAATAGTTTCCTTTTGATCAAATGCCAACTACATATTTGGGGATTTGTTATGAAAGCTGTTAATTGGTATATGATCAGACAGAAATTGCTTTTAAAATAATCTCTGACATTTCTGTCATATATCATCATGTCACATTCAGCTCTATCACTGCAGTTTATAAAAAGAGAACATAAACATGACACAATTTGTCAATAAAGTCCAACACAGTAGAGTACCATATGATATGCCATAAGATTGAAGAAAGAAATCAACAGCTTCAGATTGGAGACTGATGGCCAGTTGCCATAAAACTAAACCTGACTTTCCTGTGACAAAAGTGCAATAACTCCTCATGCAGAATTAAATGCAAGCACACTTTACTAAATATTTCAATTCCTTCAGTGGAATAAATAGAATATTTCCTCTCTCCTCAAATTAGAAAATTCAACCACATGTATCTCATTAATAAAAATGTTTTAAGCTCTATATATATATATGATATGTATGCATCTGTACATAATCTGTCTATAGAAACAATTAAAATGTTTTATGCCAGATACCTAATAAAAATATGTTTCTCAAGAAAATTCTGATTTTATTTAATTTTATAGATTTTCCCATGGGGCTATAGGAAGGTTAACTAATAATCTAGAATTATGGAAAGACTTATTTCAATTATTTTCTTAGTAGAATGCAAAATGCTGTGTGTTCTATCTATTCATTTGTCTTTAATGGATATATTATTCTTTCTTTCTCTTTCTAGCTTACATAAAGAGATAACCCCAAATGGAATAGAGAATACTAGATAAGGAGAGCACCAGATGTTTGATGCAATATGTAAAACCTGTCACATGAAGAGAAAAGTTATTTTTAAAGGAATATTTAAGTATATAACTTCTATTCATCTGCTTTTTTTCAAACTATACACAGACTTTTATATAAATTATAAAAGGTGGTTCCATAGATGAAAGTGGTTTGTAATTCATGGAGACCATTTTCTTGTCGACTTGGTAGCCTTTCTTCTAGCCTTTTCATTATCAGGCAAACCAATTAAATGTGTTCCAAGTAAGCTACATACTCATATGCTAAGTAAACAATTTGTGTAAAATTCTAATCTGTTCATTACCTTTATACCAGTGATTTTTTTTCCCCTTGCTTGGAGTACTGGGTTCATTTTTTAATAAGAATTTTATGTTAAAAATGGCATGTTGAAATGCCTGACATAAGAATTCTCAAACTGTCTTAACTAGATTTTGGCATTTAATAAGCTGTAAACTGCTCAAGCTATTTGCAGATGAAGTCTCATTTTTGTCCATCAGCAGGGGGTTGGAAGCATAATTAATTGAGTGAAAGTTAAAAGATGGACAGCATGGTTACATTTATGCAAATATTGCAGCAGAACATCTAACGAAAGAGAAAAATAGCTTGCGACCAATTGGTTTGGTTTTGGATCCAAATCCACAGGGTCCCTTTAAACATTGCAGAGTATGCATCTGACAATTAAGACTTAGAGGGTTTTTTAATACTAGCTGTGATGGTAGAAATAGTAGGCAAAAAGTCAAAGTCCAGAGAGACAATTCTATTTCTGCTCTCATCTTTTTTTCATCTCTCATGAATGTTAAAACATACTTGTAAAATATCAAAAATCAAATGATGAATGTGTGTGCGACCATATGCCAGACTTTGCTGTTTGTTTCTTTTATTCATAACTCAGGCATATGTATCCTTGCACACCAAAGGTTCCATTTAATTAAAGTTAGTTAAAAGCTTAGACCACAGAGATCAGGACAGCTGCTTGAGATATTAACCTGGGTCCTGTTTGGGGACACCATAAAGACATTGCCTGTATACTCTCTCCTATTACATATTTTGGTGGCGTTTTTTTCTGGTAGCTGTTTGCCTCAGAAGACCAGTGACTTTTCCTTAAATGGTTCAGAAACATTAGCTTCTCCAATGATCACAGGAAATTTCAAACTAAAATTTTGCATATTTCTCATTTGTATGTTTTTCCTCATGACTTAAGGATCTGCATGACTGCCTTAGTGATTGATTTTTGACTACTCCCTCTGTGTGTATTTGATTTGGTGGTTATTCAGCAAAACACTGCTTCCCATAGAGATATTATTTCTTAAGTACCCTTTTGTTTTCTCTTTTCATACTTCTGTTCCTAGAACAGGTCTAGTTGAGGTTTTAATTCTAACTTACTTTTCTTTTAATGCTATGAAATTACATTTATTAGTAAAAGAAAAATGGGTTCTTCTATATGTGTGTCATAGAATTATGTGTGTTATCTTTCTTTGGAGAATTGGGAAAACACAACTTTTAGAAACTTTTGGAAATATCTTTAACTGCAATTATAAATGTTATTAATCCTTCTAGTTGAAGTTTTTAAGAAACAAAATATAACCCTAAAAATAAATAGGCTACAATATCATTGATATCTGCCAAGAAATAATGCAGATATTAAAAACAAGCCAAAACCAAGACCAAAACAACAACAAAATGTCCATGGCATGTTCTCAGTGAATGATTATAAAATGTTTTAAAAATAATCTAAACTTAAAGATAGAAACATTAAAACATGAGAAGATAGAGAACTGACTTAAAGTAAATGAATTCACAAGGAGGTTTTTCAGGTTTAATCAAACTTCCCATATTATTTCTAGTTCATGAAATTCTACTTATAAAATGTATTGTTATAAAATTGTTTCCTTCATTCAAGTCAAGATGTTAATCCTATGGTATATATTGTTATAATTTTTAGTTAATTTTAGTACAAGAGACTCTCAGTTAAGCTGCATCCATGTCAGATAAATGTAATATTATCTATATAATTTTTCCCCAATTGCTTGAGAGTTCCAGTTGCTTGAGTTCCAGTTAACAGAGAGTCTACTCCTGTATCAAATGCAAATTATGATTACATCATTTCCAATATTATCAATTACTTTACATATTTAAAAATATTTCTCTATAAGTACATAGAGTATACATTGTTTTCGCAGTCCAAACACTGAAAATACTTTATTTTCTAAAGTGATACTGAACAATTTTTGATCAATCCCTTTCAGACATTAGCATAATCTTTGTAAATTTTAATATGAAGACACTTAGCAATACCAAGTGCATTGTTCATATATATGAAATAGATTATATATAATATGTATTTTATATACAAATATACAATTATATATAAAATAGCTCATATTCTGAGAACTTTTTGTTCACTTTATTTCATTAAGTGGAGAACCACTTAATGTTTCTAAATGTTTCTAAAATAACCACCTTTTAAGACAAAGGTTTGTGCTAGCAAAAAGAAATCTTCTATTTATTCTAGTTATTATGCTTTTATATACATTTTGTAATTGAGATTCTCTTAAAATGAAGCACAAGGTATTTTGTGTATGTGTGTGTTGTTGTTATTGTTTATTTTAGGCTTTTAGTTTAATAACTTTACTTTTATTCTGATTAATTAGAGAAGGCATTTGATTTACTGGGACACTCCTGAATTTAACATTATTCCAAAATGTTTAAACTGTCTAATAATGTAGAATATCTCTTTTCATATAATACAGAGTTTAAAAGATAAAGCAGCCAAGGGATTTTTTAAACTAAGTTCAAAGGACATTTATCTTAAAAATACAAAAGTAAACATTTTAAGAGAAAAAAATTATCAGCTACCTAGTTTCAATGACAATATATTTTATACTAAACTAAATTAAAGCCTTCCCTCTGGTTTCGTTTTGTCAAATACTACAGGAAGAATTCAAAGAGATAAAGTAAAAAAAAAAAGGTGTAAAATTGTAGAATCTGAGTAGTAATTACTCAGAATATATGTTACTCTTGTTTAATAAATAACCAAGTTTCTAGCCTAAGGAAAAGAAAGGAATACAGAAGAAAAGAAAACTCAACCAACATCTGTCTTTTAGTATATATCCTTCTGGGATAAGTACCAGTTAAGACTGCTAAAAAGGAATGGCAATAAAATTTCTGCTGGTTGTGAGTTAAGTCAAGCTTGTAAACCACTCTTCTCTTGAAAAGCTCATGAAAAAGAAACACGATAAACACAAAAAACCATGTCTAACAAATTTGTTCGCCAAATTTACTCTATTAAGGTAGAGTACAAAATGTTATAGAATATTTTGTGATAGAATATTTTGTAATGAATCTTGTACTTATGGAAATGATTAGATTTCTGCTAGTATTTACTCTGAAAATAGAGTGTTTCCAGAAGTAAATCTAAATAAAAAGAATAAGCACTGAGATTTCTTCTTGCTTTTCTACTTAGTGAACCATCTTTAAATGGGTCAAACTAATTGACATTAAGTGATGGGCTATAACACGTAAGCATAAAAATATGTATATATGGGACATATAAAAATATGGATGTCCAAACTTACTCTTCCATGATGATATATAAAGACATAGTAATTTGTTTTATAACTGTTTATAATGTCTTTGGTACAGAAACAATTGTCTATTCAAAAAGAATAAATCCTTTTTATTGGCACGTGAGTCAATGACTTTGAAATTTAGCATTATTTCCTCCTGGTAGAAACATGCGTAATAGAATGAGAGAAGAGCAAACATATTTGCATATTGGTCAGTTTCTTTTTCATACAGAAAACAATCTAAGTCCCAAATAAAAGTGATGATAATAAGATTCCTATATCTTTAATGTACATCAAACATTGTGTCTTACATTTATTTTCTTATTTAATATCAATTTAACAAATGAGAAAACTGGAGTATAAAAAGGTTGAATGATTAAGTTTAAAGTAATTTACCTAAAAGGAGAAAGAGGAAGGATTTAACTTAGATGTGTTAGACTTCAAAGTTCAAGCTCTTAAATATATTAAGAGCTATCAATGTCATGCTTCCCATGGAAAATTAAATACTCATTTTGTTGATGTGGGTAGATGTCCTGTTTTAGATACTCATAAAAATTTCTGATTTCTTTTTCCTGACTAAATGAAGCTATATATTGAGAATATCAGTCATTAGAATTTTGTTTGAATCTTGAATGACACTTATTAATTGAATGGTATTGAGTAAATGATGAATATTAGCTTTCCATAGAGGTTATAACATTTCAGGAAAATTGTAGCACCTACCTTTATTGACAGATTCTCTCAATATATAGCATGTTACACTGTTCTAAGTGCTTGATTAGTGTGAGGCATGCAGACAGAAATACAAAATGTACATATGACTTGCCTGAGCTTGTCTAGTAATAGAAGACAGAAAGTGTTATTCAATTCTGTGCGTCTAAAGAGACAGAAACCTAAATGCAGAGTGGTAGGCTCTCCAACCATAAGAAAACATACTAAGAGGTAGCTCCTAGAAATAGTAGGCCCCAGCATTAGTGGAAACATGCTATTGTATGCATATAAATATACTCTTTATATCAATATACTATCCATGATCTGAAGGAACTAACTGAAGACAGGAAAAATTCATAATACATGAACACTGGAACTTCAGACTATTAAGTAAACCAGAAATCATGTAGCTAAGTTACAGGATAAGACAAAAACAAAGGCAGTAAAAGCAAGAGCTGACACTAGCCATTTTAGTGAAAGACATTGATGGTTTTCTGGTTAGTAGTTTAAAAGTTAAATATTGTCTCCAAGCAACTTGCTGCTTTTTTCTTTAGCTAGGAATCAATTTCACCCCTGAATATCTAGAGCTAAGAAGAGATACAAACCAAATGCATACAAATAGTAAAAAAGACAACGAAAATTATTTAGGCAAGTAGCACATCTTAATTCATGATATAGTTACTACATTGTCCCATGAAAAAAAATGTTATCTGGATTTATCATTTATAAAACTTAATTGAAAAAAAATATTATGAACAACAGTAATATTATATGACTGTCATGACCCTGGATTAAAATCTTACTGGATTTTGAAATCTAACTCTGTATTATCAGGGCATCCATACTGTGTGATATTAACAAACTTACTACCATAAGAATTAAGTGAGTTAAAATCATTCAGAATAAATATGAACTACACTAATTTCATTTTAATAATGTCATATCTTATCAACAATTTAAATCCAGAGAGAAAAACAAGTATTTTTCTCATAAATAAATAAAATGAATATTTAAATGATTGACAAATACAAAGAGCCTACTTGTTCATGTGTATTGGTTACTCTTGGTGTATATTATTTGAAAACAAAACTGCAAGCCATGATTTCACTAATTCATAGGAACTGTGTGTGTATCTTTTTCTATTCAGAGTGAAGAAAAATGGTTTCATTTCTGTGATGAGTTCCTCAGTTTCCATTCCTCTTCATTTCTAGTCATGTTCCCTAAGAAAATTAGTCTTCAGAAGTCCCATTTCCAAAGTATCACCCAATGAAGAAACTGTACAATTGTGAAATACTACTATGAAACTGATATGGTAGTGAGCAAGTTGAAAACATTATCACCCATTCATGCATTGGTAATCCTGGAAAGAATCTTGGATGAGGAATTGAGATCTGTAAGTGACCTCAAGAGTGAGATCTGGGACTCAAACCCATCTCTCCTTGATGCCATGATGTTGTGGGATCCTGAATTTAACTCTGAGGAACTCAAAAGTGATTCTGAAATAATATCCAACAAATGAAAAGAAAAATATACAATAAAAATAGACAAGAAACATGATTTTTTATTGAATCAAGAGAATAGAATTTAGAGACACATAATTAAAGTGACAGTATGTGTATATGAGGCTGTTCATAAAGTATCCAACCATGTAATATGAAAAATGGGACACTTATGGATGGATTTTTTTCAGGACAGCCCTCATATAATATTTACATGTTTGTATGTATAAATGTATGTAGTGTCATAGCACAGAAGATTAAATGTGCGTTTTGAAAATGGCTTTTAGTTTTCACCACTGCTTGCTAAATTGGATTGCTTTCACTAACTGCATTGTGAAGAACACATAGCAGAGAATCTCCTAAACTGGGTCTTCATATGTGACATCCTATAATTTCAGATATGGCTCCTTTCCACAGTCAGTTAAATGTGGTAGAGTGATTCAAATTCCTTTTAAAGGGAAGTATTAAGGTAAGTGTTTAGTACTTACTTTAACTGAATAAGATTAGCTTTCTAGATGTACCCTTTCGATATTAGCTAAACAGGTCCTAAATTGCAAAATAATTCAGTGGAATTTAACAGCTGTAATGAAATAAAAGCAAATGCTTAATTTTAGTTTCTATAATTGGGAGTGGCTTGCTTTTGAATAAAGTGTAAAATTACACTTGGTCCACCCAACAATCTACTGCTGCTTTGAAAAAAGCAGTAGAAGATTCAGTAGTAACACATCCAGGGCTAAGCTCTGCTGCCGAAGTGAGTATGCCAGAACTGGGCTCAGGAAAATGTACCGTACTCTCATGGTGAGTGCAGTAGACGAAAGGCCACTGGTGTAAATGGATGAGTGAGTATAGCATTAAGATCACTTCACATTCACTCTGAAGCTGTTTGTTTAGAAATCCCTCACCTACTTTCTACAACTTCTGTTGCATAATCAGAGACCTACTGATAATTCCATGATATTATTAGTTTCAATTTTCTGACTCGTTAATTCTCCTTTAAATGCCCTCCATGGGTTTCCATATGAATGATATTGTTCAGATTCCAAACGGGCTGATGTGGAAAGATTCTCTTCCTCACATCACTTGTTGATGTACCCCAAAACAATAAAGAGATAAAATAAAGCAGAATAGGAGATATAATATTATAATGAATGTATAAAATCATTAAAGATTCCATCATCTGACAGAACTACTGATTAATACAATAGACATTTTAGCAACAAACATGGATTGAATGCTACCATGAATAGGTGCCTGACGTTGTGTTATGCATTTTATATGGGTTTTATTATGTAATATTAATACTAATAAAAAGAGAAGGTACTAATTTATCAGTGTAATTTTATAAGAAATTGAAAGTGAGTTATGTATAGTAAGTTACCAAGGTTATACATTTTATAGAATGTAGACCAATCTTACCTACTATACTAATCTATATTGATATCCTACACAATTTTGTATTTGTTTCTTTTCAATATAAGACATGAAATGGTGGACTTGGAAATTATTCTGAAGTACATATACAGAAGAAATGGATGTAAATTTTCTAGTGCAATGCTATCCAATGAAACTTTCTCCAAAAAATAGAAAAATTTTGGCACTGATATTATAAGTGCTAGTCACAAGTGTCTATTGAGAACTTGAACTGTATCAAGTAAGACTGAGAAAATTGTTTTTTTTATTTTATTACATTTTAATTAATTAATTTTAATGTAAATTAGTCACATGTATCACATTAGACAGCACTGACCTAGAGCAGTTAAAATTTGGGCCATGTACCTGTTTTAGTAAGTAAAAAGTTCATTGGAACAGTGAGACTATTCTATTGCTTCTGAAACCTTAAAAATAGAATACTGAGTAAAATAAGCATACATGATTTATTGTAGCAAAATACTCTAGTGAAATTTCAAAATAGACATTAAGGATTAAGAGTATTATTTTTCCATTGGCAAACTAAATACTGTCATTTTTGACACTGTAATTTTTCTCCTGCTAATAGTCTCAAATTTTGTAAAACCTGAAGCATCCCCATGCAAATGACAGTACTGTGTTAAAGTACTTTTTATAAAAATGGGTTGCAATTTAAAATTTACAATTTCTGTTCTATAATGAGGATTTAGGCATATGTAAAGACAACAATGTAAAGAATTATATTACTTGTATAGATGGTACATATATTCATCTAAGTTGTTTATAATGGCACATTTTGGCTTGAAAATGGTAACTTTAAAAGAAATTTGACAAATTATACAGGTATTACCTCTACCACTTAGCTATGCTACATTTAGGCTGTCCTTTTTTTTTTTATTTAAGAAGAAATGTTTTCTAGGTGCTTCATTTACTGTTATAATTAGCTAAAATAATTAATTTCATCTGTAGTGCCATGTAATGCCATCCTTTTTATATTCTATATGGAAATGGCTCATGGTGTTGTCATACAATATCTTATTTCATCATAGAAACAAGATATTGCTCCATTTAGAAACTTACTTTTTGCCTTACTCTTTGGTAGTTTAATTTGGTAGTTACATATTAGTTAGTGTCTAGATTTAAAGTTAGATATGATATGTCTGAAAAGAAATGGTTAATATACTTTATGCACAGTTTCATTATTAATTCAGATTTGAATATTCTAATTATGAAAAATAGTCATAAGTAAGAAAGAGGTAGGTCCCAGTGGCAATATTTAAACTATCCCAAGTGAACTTAATTTATGATGATAAGAAAAATATCATATTTTTTTTTCCAAACTTTTCTCTCTTTAAAAGTTAGATTACTTGAACCCAGACTGCTGGACAGAAAATACTATTCATTCATAAGCATAACAATTGTGATGGTAAGTAAAAATATTTAAAATCAATAGGAAAACATCTATGTTTGTTATTCCTATGAACCAAAGAAAGATGCCCTGAAATTATAGTTGCAAAGGTCAAGCAAGATTTAAATGTTGAAGCAAATCAAAAATCAAAACAAAATCATTAAAGTCAAAGTATTTGAAAAATATTTAAAAATATACTAGCTCCAATTAGAGTATTCTGACAACTTTCTCCCTCATTTTCATGAAAAAAAAATGTAAAGTCAGGAAAAACTATAAACTATAGAAGTTTGACTCTCAATATAATTATAAGGGCATGCAAAATCTATGCAAACATCATATGAACAATTTAAAGTACACAAGAGAGAATTCTAATTGTACTTTGTTGATACTTATGTTGATCCTTATGTCTTCCAAATTCAAACTGAACAAATGCCAACAAGACACAGGTGCATAAAACATGAACAGGTGAAAGAAATAAACTGTTATTATGGAGAAAATATTATTTTATCATTATGCATTTACCTTAGGATACATTAGCACATCTGTTTATATTTACTCATGGTACAGGTTTATATGAGCGAGTTTCATTAAGTTATAATTCCAAAACTATATACATATACATATTTCTTCCCCAGACCTATGTATATTGCACTGAAGTTAGAATGTCTGAGTTATGCCAATAAATGCATTTCAACAGACTTAACTGAAAATTTTATTAGATTGATTCAACTATGTTATTAGTCTAAGATTCTTAAGTGGAATATTTAGAATAAAAAACATTATATGGTTTTGAAATGTTTTGTTATTTTGGATTTAATTTACTTACTAAGCATTCTGATTGACAACTTTTCTAAATGATTTTTACAAACCCTAAGAAAGCATTGCTGTATGGACAACCTGGAAGCATTGCAAATTGTAAAAGAAATTAACAATGAGATCAACAATTAAAAAGGGAAAAAGTACTTTACTTACCCTGTTTATGTAAAAATTATATCAGTTCTTATCCTCAAGTACCCAACAACTTTATTTTGTAGGAACAAATATACATACAATGGCAAATTTAATAAAAATGTACATTAATTATATGGAAAAATTGAAAAGGGGCTAGCCATTAAAATTAAAATAAACACTTTTATTATTGGCTCTGTCACCTCTGGGCTGCTTGGCCTTAAGAAAATCATTTAATTTATCCATTTAGTATTTTGAAATAGTTGAATTTTCAGAACCACTCTACCTGTATATATATGTATATATGTATGTATACATATGAGGATAAATGTACATATACATATATATTTATACACACACACATACATACACACGTATATACATATATCTTTATGATTTACATTTTGATTTTTAATCATATTTGCAAATAATTTTTCTTCTTAAAATGAAAATAAAAAGTTTGGTTAATATGGACATAATTAAAATTAGAAAAAACATCTGAAATAATTATTTTAGTCATATTTCTGAACAATACACATATAAATGTCTTTTAAAAATTATACCATTATATCACTAGTAAGGAGATCGAATCAGTAATCAAAAACTTTCCAACAACCAAGTCCAGAATTAGATGGCTTCACCAGTGAATTCTACCATACTTTCAAAGAAGAATTAATACCAACCCTTCTCAAGCTCTTCCAAAAAATAGAGCAGAAGGGAACACTTTCAAACTCATTTCACAAGGCCAGCCTGGGTATCAAAAACAGACAAGAACACCATATTAAAAAAACAAATTACAGGTCATTATCCTTGATGAACATAGATGCCAGAACCCTCCATAAAATATTAACAAACCCAAATCAACATACATTAAAAGGATCATACACATGATTAAGTGGAATTTATTTCAGGGGTGCAAGAATGGTTTAAGATCCACAAATCAATGTGATATACACCACACACAAAAATTGAAGAATATAAATTATTTCAATAGATACAGAAAAAGTATTTGACAAAGTTCATCTTCAGTTTATGGAAAAAAACCCTCAACAAAGTGGGTGTAGGAGGTCTGTACCTTAAAAAAATAAAAGCTGTATATGACAAGCCCAGAGATAACATCCTATTCAATGGTGAAAAACTAAAAGCTTTTCTCCTAAGACCAGGAAGGAGACAAGGATGCCCACTCTTAAAACTTTTATTTAACATGCAAGTACTTTCAGTTATAAAATAAATAGTCATGGGAAAATAATGTACAACATGGTGGTTGTAGTTGAAAGTACAGTATTGAATATTTGAAAGTTGCTAAGAGAGTAAATCTTAAAAGTCCTCATCACAAGAAAAGAAAAACAATTTTAAACTATGGGGTGATGACTGTTAAAGTAGACTTATCAGTGTAGTCATTTTACAATATATACAAATATTGAACCATTATGTTGTACACCTGAAACTACTACATGTCAGTTATACCCCAATGAAAATATACTACTTTCTATCACTTTGACTTTGTTTCCATTTCTAAGCCATTTAAACTTTCTATATATTTATACTTTTTCAGAATATAATTTTTATTAATGTCAGTTCATTTCATTATATGGATTTAATCAATACTAACCACACTGATTTAACCAATTCCCAGTTGATTATTTTCTGGTAGATAGGTGGGAACTGCTTTCCCATCACCCTACTTGGTTTGATCTTACTTCTTCTCTTCAACCAGAAGGTTACAGATGTTCCCAAACTCAACCACATTCTAAACCCCAATGTCTTCTCGATATATTTATTTTAATGCTTATCAGGACCAAGTAATTTTGTGCCACATAAAGCGGTTAGAGTAAGTACAACCTGACCTTGATATTAGTGACCGTTACTTGGCTCATGCTTGAGTAAATGACCCAATGTGGGACTCTAAGCCGTTTCCTGGTTGGTTAGGTTCCAGACTGAGACAGGGCGGTGTTAGCATTGCCAAAGACTCTAAAGCGGTCACATGCACAGCTCCCATGCTATGGCAGCCATGTTTTCTTATGTGAGTGACCAGAACACTGGATTGCAGTGAGAAAGGACAGAGGGACTGGAAAGCGATATTTGGTATCACCCAAGAGCCTGGTTTCAGATTTATTGATCCCCAGCCATATTCCTGTTCTTGGTTATAAGATATCCTTGTGCTTTTATCTCAGCTGGAATGGCGAGGGGTTGAGGGAGGAGCAGCAAGAGGGTGTAGTAGCTTGAAAAGAGGTGGTGGGAGGGAGGCTTGAGGGGAGGAGAATTTGTGTGTTGTAAAATGTTTATGTGTATCTACAAGGCTTTGAATATATAAAAAATAAGTAAAACTACATTGTTCAATATTAGTCAAGATAGAATTATGTAATCCTTAAGAGAAAATAAATTTAAAGCCCAGAATTTACAAAATGAACTGTATATGATGTTATAAATAGACTCTATAAATATATTAATAGCAACAGGTAGAACTAGAATATATTCAAAATGATTCTTAAAAGTACTGGCAGATTATCTTATATATCATAATTTCGGAGATAACCCTCTAAGAATTTGGTGGGAATTTCTTCAATGGGTAGGAAATTTCTCATTGATAGGAGATTATTTCTGAACCATAACCACCTCAAATTAACTTGTAGCCAGAGACAAAAATATGAAAGTCTGCTTATGGCAGAAATGGTCTATGGAAGAAGGTTGAAATATTTCCTCTTAAATATCAATTCTTAAGATTTTTAGAAAAAATATGTAAAAATAGGGTATTTAATATATAGTAAATAATAGTAGTAGCTACTTGCAAAATTATCTGAATTACCAATTTCAAAATATATATTTATAATTTTAAATACTAGAAAAAAAACTAAGCATGCAAACAGAGCACTTACTTCCCACATACAGATTGATAAAAGGAGATATTCTGCAGATTGCATTAAAGTAGAAAAGTTTGTGAAAGGATATTTTTGCAGCCTGTTCCAAATAGTAAGACATTTCAAGGAAGCAGAATAGAGGCTATTAATTTATATGTTTTTCATTTCATTTCTTTTAATACAAGAAAAGTATGATTTCTACTTTATAATAACTCACTCTAAACATTGTCATATAACTATGGTTCTATTTTTTAATGACTAAATATTACAATTGCACAGAGCACATTTTGTTTCATAGATTTGGTATTCCAATGAGAAATGAAAATAATAATAAAAATAGTAAGTATATTTTAGGAAAAAAAGTCCATGAATATTAATAATTATAATAAATCAGATCTCATGGAAAAGCGACATTTTCTGGGTGGGCACTCAGGGGCTATTCCCATATTCATATTATTGAATCCATGATCATAGTTGAATGAACAGAGTTTGGTGGATATATGGCCCAGGTTTTATTAATGAGATGTTTTCTCATGCAAGTTGGTATTTAGAATACAGTGAAATTGAGTTATATCAAATATAGTGTTTAGAACATCAATCTTTAAAATTTTTTTTGCTGCCACCACAGTAAGAAGTACGTACCATAACAAACCAACCTAATACACACAAATATATATGTTAAGAAAAAAGTTTTGCAAAACAATAATTGCTTTGGGTATTATATTTTATATTGAATTCTATTATTTTAAGTATCAGTGATGGCCCACTAGGCTAAATTTAGGCGCCTCATATGGGCCAGGACCAACATTACCTTAGAAAAAGCCATGCATTCTTGTTGCTGAAACTGTGATCATCCCTGGCTTCTTCATTTCTCAAATCTCATTTAATCAACTCTTCCTGCATCTGTAAAATATTCCACTATATTTCCAACAGGTTTCACCATTAATTTATGACAATAAGAATCTGCTTTTCCTGCCCAGAAATCAGAGCGTCTTAAGTAATCTTAATCCTTCTCAGGATTCATTAATTTTCCTAAATTTCCTCATTGTTTTGAATTTACCAAATGTATGTATAAACTGGGAAATTCAGATGAAAGTAAAGCGGAGCAATAATAATTCCTCAGTCTTAAGGCTGACATGTTGCACCATATTAAGAGTTATGAGAGGCACGTGTATTTTTGTATCAGTGGCTATCTCCTCAGTCACAGAGTTTTAGACTTGAAATAGGTGTTAGAAATTTATTTCATTTGATTAACACGTTAGTTTAATAAGATGTTAAACTTCCAAGTCTCAGATCACAAAAGCAGTTTAAGTGTTAAAAATAGTTCATGGGGAATCAAAATCTGCTTGGACTCATCACACCTGTTTATACATATTAATCCATATTATTCATTTTACAAATATGTATTACATGCTATAATTAGAACTTTGAAAGGCTTATAAATTTGTGACATCTAATAATTTGTGTATGTCCATATTAAAGATTTCTTCTATCAATTTGTTTGAAAGTACATATGGACTGACATTAAGGATACATATAGTAAAAGAATGTACATGAACTTAAAATCCTAAGTTTTTAAAGAAGAGTCTAGAAGGAAGGAATATGTATTTTTTACTTTCATATTATTATCATTTCTTAAAACAACAAAAAAAGAAAGTTTTTTTTTAAATAATGATTGTTTTCTCTTTATTCTCTTTTAAAAGTTCAGTTTGCCATCTTTAAATTTGATCTTCAATTTAAGATGAATCTATGAGTAGTATTGCCAAGTTCTGAGATCATTTACCTCAACCAATTTTTCTTTATCAACTTAAAGAATCCTTATCAAAAATCAATAGAGATTAGAATGGATGTACATGAAGTTAGATTGATCAAATGAAACCCAAAATCCTTATTCAATTTTGTCAATACACAAACCTATGCTCAATATGCAAAGGTTGTTTTCAGGCAATACTTGTTTTCAGAACTTCTCAAGGGTCAGAACCATAATTTCTGGTTCATATAAAATAAGCTCATTAAAATTAAAATATTTATTTTTTACAGGACAGACAAATAAAATGATCTTCCAATTGTATTTCATCTTATAAGCAATACATATATACACAGCCTAAATGAGGATTGTCAAATTAAACTCACTATTTGGGCTAACTTAAGTAGAATGTCTCATTTTGTGAGGTCATGAAAAGCAAACTGACCACAGAATAGACTGCAGCACACTCATATGTTAATCTGAATAATTCAAAGACAAGTGAAAAAGAATATTTGAAGTATATATTTAATAATATATTCAACTTTTGCAACCACTGTGTGTCAACAATTAATGACCCCTTTACTTAATGTTGTCTATTATTTTGGGAAGCCTAATCAGTGGTGACAAATAGATCCAATAGGTAATGATCAAACACAACTGATGATCCTTCCTGCTTTTATAACAGTACAAGCACATGAGCCCAATTTGTAGTGATCGCCCGGGGATTCCAGTGCCCTTGTCCCGTCCTATTTGTAGTTCTATTATTCCAATCACTATCTACATCCATTCAGAAGAAGGGAAAAAACAGGCACAACCACTTCCAAGTGTCTTGGCCTGGAAACGGTACACACCACTCACTCTCAGATTCTTTTACCTAGAAATGGCCACACCTAATCGCAGAGGCAGAACGCACATGTGCTAGTCAGCAGTATGTCAAGATGAAGAGAATACAGCTTTGGAGGAGTAGTTTGGTCTCTGCCATATTAACCACACAGGTTGCCAGAAGGGAAAGGGTGGGGGATGGGTAAAAAAAGTGAAGGAAAATGAGGTACAAACTTCTAGTTATAAAATAAATAAGGCATGGGAATGTAGTGTACAAAACAGGTAATACAGTCAATATCATACCAACTCTGAATGGTAAGAGATGATTAATAGACTTATTGGGGTATTCACATTGTAAGGTATGTAAATGCCAGATCACTATGTTGTACCCTGCAATTATATGATACTGTATGCTAACTACATTTTAATAAAAATTTTTAAGAACACATAAATTGTTTTGAAAAATAAAATATATGTAGTTGTCAAGTAAAAGTGTTCCATATTAACTTTGAAAATAAAAATACAATAAGCTAAATTGATTACTATAAATTTTAAAATATGGCAAGTTTTGGTAAGATTTAATGAAAAGAAATGTGTTTGTGATCATTTTATTTTCTGCTTCAGATTTCACCCTATTAGAAATTGATGAGTCTTTTATGCTCTCATTTGCTCAGATAACAATTATATTATTAATATTCAATCTAATATCCATCCTTTAATGGTTAAGGTAAAAAAAACACTTTATTTCTCTAGTAGAAAGACTAACACATATTAACTTCTTACAGTTTAGTTAAATGGCAAAACATTACCACAATAAAGGGAAAATCAACCACATAGCTACAATCTAAGAAGTTGTATTACACAACCAGTAAATGTATTTTAAAATAAATAGAAACTTGAATTTTACTCTTCAATATTTGAAACACTTTTCCATTTTTTATGTGCTTTCTACATCAAAACATGCCTTTAAAATTTGTGAATAGAACTGCCCTCATTTAGACATCATTTCAGAAATATTCCCTTTGTGAGCAAAACACTTTTTTAAAAAATTTACTGGATTGATAAAATATAGCTACAGTGGATATTTCAAATAAAATGCTTAATTAGAAAAACACAATAGATATTATGGGCATTTAAGACTTGAGGCTTTGTGCTGTATTCCATTTTGTTCAGAGGATAGTTTTCATGATTTATTGACAGCGGCTGTAAATGGTTCTTTATTTTCAACTCAGCCTAACCCTGGTCAAACAATACAACCCTCCTGCTTTTTTCAGTATTTTCCTAATATCTCAGCTCATTTAATTCTATTGATCCACTGAAGAGTATAATGGCACTGGAACTGGAATTAATAGCACCTCCCTTTCCCAGTGCTAAGAGCTTCCCCATTGAGTCTGTGGACCATCACACAAAATCATAAAAGTAGACAAAAAAAGTAGAGTGACCTTTATCAGCTACTGTTGTACTGAAAAATTCAGCAAACCTCAGAACATCATTTTCAATTTTATAGCACTGTTTTCTTAAATAATAAGAGATGGGGGAAAAAAAGGAACAACTGACCCCTGCCCAGCATTTACTTAAACAGAATTGGCATTAATAGAGTATTCTGTCAAAAATCCAAGCTCAAGAAAATGTATGGCTTTGTCCACAGCAGCAGCTATCTTAGCAGATTGCACTGTCACTGCTTCTCACAAAGCGCATTGCAACACCATTAGTGGACATAAATAATGCACAAGCTCTTATGCAGTACTCAGCTAAGTGCATGGAAACCTTGGGCTCCTGTTGTCAGAAATTCAATGGATTAGTACCTAGATTTATTTTTAAGTCTGTAAAGCACTTTGTTCTTGACAGCGTTCAAAGTAGAAAGAGTGCTATCCTGAATGTGCATCTTAATACTGTCAGTCCTGTCTTGTAAGAGTAGATGATATATGGGCTGCAATATTTCGTTTTAATATTTAAAGTTTTCACTTGTGCAGATGCAAAGAAATATATTAATAGTTATCTGCTGTTACTCTATCGATCTGAAAAAGAACAAAGATGATCTGTAAAGTTTCACAGTGAAGCTAGTAAAATGGAGGCATTACAATTACATGTAGCACAGGTACGCAGGTTACAAATGTCATACATCACCTTTAGAAAATAAAGGTGGATTGAGTCTTTTTTCCTATTAATACGGTATGTTTGAAATAATATTTCAGGGTAATTTTAGCACATTTTAATCTAATTAGCCACATTTACAGTTACATAGTTCCTTCAGCTGCATAATAGTACTCTGTTTTGGCAACTAAGTGATTTGACACCACTAACATTTTGCCTAGTAAGAATAATTCTAAAATGTTACTCAAAATTGCTTTCCTATAACTTCAGAGATTGAGGGAAGTTTCTGCCTGTAGATATGTTCAGGAGTTAAGCCTACTAATCTCCCATGCATTGAAAGGATAAAAGACACTCTTGTATTAAAGACAGTTTTCTATTGATATTGGAGATGTAATAGAAGAACAGAGATATCTCATGTGAAGGTCAATCTTTCTCAGTTCTATGAAGGAATATAATCTTATTTTAAAATAATAACAGTTACCTTTCACTCAGCATACATGGCCCATGAATTTTAATACAATTTGTTGAAATATCACTCAATGAATTGACTATTCATTATTAAGCCCTAGGGTTTTAAAGTTAAATATTGAACTAATGATTATTTATAATCACATACATTAAACACATTTATTGAACTACATGCATGATTTCATGTCAGACAATTCATATTTGACCATATCTAACTCTTTAATTAAAGGTTGATTTTTAAACATGAGTTTGCTAGAATTATGAAGACTCATTTTATTCTACTTGCAAAGTTAATTGTGGAATAAAAGGAAGATGTTTACGTTTCATTATTTCAGAAGACAATGCATCAAATAACACTGGTGTGAGGGTTAGTGATTCGCTGCTGCTCGTAAAGACAACATGGTAAAAGGCCAGTGAAAACTAGGTTTCAAGATACATTAAATATATCTTTAAATGGGAAGATCATACTCTTCAGAATGAAAGTGATTGAAAAAAATTTACACTGAGGAGCTAAAATCTTCAACCTAGGACATTGCTTTTTGACTGGCACGGTTCACATAGCAAAAAGTTCAAAGACCAACAAATAATTTGCATATTCTGATCAATAGGTGGCGCTTTTCCCCTTCCTGACGGTTTTGATTGCAAAATTCTGGTAGAATCTAACTTTTTAAGTGGTCTGAACTTTCAATATTACCTATAAAATACCAAACCCTTCAACTAGTCAGAAGTTAATTTTTAATCTTTGCAAGTTTATAAAGATTTACATTATTGTGGGCTTTAAAATATTATCTTTTGATGTATTATAAATTTAGCCATCAATAATGGTATTTAAAAAAAGAGTGCTCAGTTATTTTTAATGTTTAGAAATTCATAAAATATTACTCAGTTTCTTTAATCTTTGAATTATTCTCTACTTGTCCAAGTAGAAAACTTCTGGAAAGTAGTTTATCTAGGGCCTCTTAAAATATCACTGATGTGATAAATGTACTTAATTTATGATTTATAAGATACTTGTCAAAATGAAACATGCATTTATATTATCATAAAATGCATCTTGAATATGCAGTAAAAATTATAAACCTAAGTAGAAAATTTCAGCAAAATATACACTTAAAAAGACACATATTTATATGTTGATAGCTTATATAAGAATTTGATTTATTTATACTAGCTTATTTAACTAAACCTGAGGATTACAGGCCATCTAAAGTCTTTGTTAATAATAGTTGATAATTTTTGTAATTTTATAAATATACAAGGATTTATAAAAATACTTCCTTTTGGAAATTATTTATTTAAATTCATATTAAAAACCATGTCTATAAAATGTTGTTTTTTAAAAAGCCTATAGTAATCTATATATAGTAACTGGCTTATAATATCTAGATAATGTACTGTAATAATGTAGTCTTTTTTATTATTTAAAAGATCACCTAGTGACAAGTGGTTTAAGAGCAATACAATTAACTTTTTACTAAAATTACATTAGCTGAAAATATTATATCTTGATTAAAAACAAATATTTGAACAAGATATAGGAACTTTATTTTTAATGCATAATACAATTCTGATGCCTAAATCTACTTGTTCGTATTTTATACTTATTTTTACATGTCTCTGTTCTCATTTCATTCATTTGTCTTTGCTAACTTTTCTTTGCAGTTTAATAGTGTACTTGTTTTGATACATTTAGGTCAGAAACTCTTACCTTACAAAATACTTTTACAAGTGGATAGCCAGTCAGAAACTTAAAAAAAAACATTACATAGATCCTTTATACTCAATCAGCAGTGTCCAACCTTTTGGCTTCCCTGAGCCCCACTGGAAGAATTGTCTGGGGCCACACATAAAATACAGTAACACTAATGATAGCTGATGAACTAGAAAGTTTGCAAAAAAATAACCTCATAATGTTTTAAGAATTTGTGTTGGGCTGCATTCAAATCTGTGCTGGGCTGCAGGTTGGACATGCCTATTCTAACTACTCTAATCTTTTTACATTAAGATAAAGAAATACATTTATATAAATTTTGTACCAAAATCAAAATTTTTATTTTCTCCAGAATATACAGTGTTACCCTACTCCTCTAACTACAGCAAAAACAAAAACAAAACCACCTTTACAACTAAATGAGTTTATACCAGATTAATTTAGATTTTCTTCCCTACAGAAATACAATCATGTAAGTGACTGAACAGTTTTTCCATTTGGTATGTTCTCAGTGATATTCCCTTCCTGAGCATTAGTGCCCTAAAACCTTCTGAGTACAGTCAGTAGGGATCCATCCACTTTCCTATCATTCAAAGTCACAGTGTTTGCTCTTCTAGAATTATCTTATGTTTTATCACCTTTCTCTCCCTAAAGGTAGAACTAAGTAATATCAAATTCAAAAGAGGTTTATTACCTCTTCCTTCTAGAAATGGATGATTTTTCTAGAAGAAGTTACATTCTAGAATTAATATTCTATATGGTAAAGGTGCAAGAAGTTATATTGTTATGAACTACCACCTTTTAAGTATCTTAATGAAGTTTTCTGTACTTTGAAGCTCTTTGGGGAGAAGAAAACATTATGTTGTAGAGCAAAGTTTCAGAAGGCTCATTATACATAGGCTACACTTTAAACAGCAGGGCTGTTTGTATAATTCTGGATTGAGCTTATGTAGAGCCTGACATTATTAGGTTATAAGATAAGATAGATCAAGTAAAAATTCTATACTCTCCTAATTTAAAACCATCAATGTAACTCTGATAAATGTCAAGTATCAATAATAAAATGCTTAAACAGTCCTGAAGAGACAAAAAAAAAAAAAAAGATACGATAAGCACAGCCCTACATTGTCAAGACAGCAATGATAAAGTACAACACTTAAGAGATTTTACTAACAGTTTAAGAGTTCTGGCACAGTATAGCCTATGTATAATGAGTCTTCTAAATGTTCATCTTACAGAACTTGCATTTGAAGAGATAAAATACTTTACAAACTTCATTTCATTAATCTTTACAATATCTCTGTGAAGAATTATGAACACCAATCAACAGATTACAGAATGACAGCACTGAAATAGTGAATGAATTGCCAATTCTCTCAAAGAGAGCACTGAAGATCCTCCTTATATTGAAGTTTGTTTGTTTGTTTGTTTTTTAATTTTAATATCAGTACTCTAAGACCAAGTTAACGTGTTAAATCCTATAAAGAATCAACATGTACTTTTTGGGGCAGAAGGAAAAGTCGAGAAGGCCTGAAACATTAGTATTTTGAATTTAATAATAGGTTAAACCAGAATTTCAATGCCTAATTATATGAATATACAAAAGCATATTTTCAAAAAAACAGCATGGTGTATAATTTTGATTACATTATAGTCCACATCAATGCCAGCCAAGATTTTCAATCGTGCACCAAATTTATCTAATGTTATTAAATAACCTATTCAAGTGTTTCAACAGTACATGGCTTGCATTGTATTATTAACAACTCTTCAAAGAACAGACATCATCACATCACTATCAATAAGTAGCTATTGACCATTTATTGGGTATATAACCTGAGTTCTTGAAAGATCATATCGTTTCTCATTTTTTAAGCTAATCTCTTAAAAAATTTTTTTCCTGTTGACAAAACAAGTTTACATGATAGTCATATAGCAAATATTAGCCCAGGGGATCTAAAACATTTAAAAGGCATTTTTACAAATTTTTTAAAAAGTGTTCAATTCTTTATATAATAAATATATAAAGCACAGAAATAGTTGAGAATTAAGGAATAGCACCAATATCTGTCCATATTCCAAAATTCTCCCATTTCTCTCTACTGATGTCCATAAAGTTAAAAAGTTTGATTACTTCTACTCTAAATTGTATTAACTCTGTTGATTCTTTCCATGTCTACGACAACTATCCCATTCCAATAAGGATCATGTGGGCAGTTCTACAGTTTTTTGTTGTGTAACTCTATAGGAAATTATTCACTTCACCATCTGTGGGAAGGGCACGGCCAAGACATGCGTAGTACACAGACTACAAACGCAACACAGGAGCCCTGCATCCAGGTCACGGTCCTCTCTTGTCTGGACAACTGCATTAGCTTCCTATTTCATCTGCTCTGCTTGTTTATTACATCCCACTATTGTCTACACTGAAGCTGAAGGGATCATTTAAAATCATACCAAACAATTAAAGTCCCTTACCATTTCATTTACTATCTCTGCCTTAAGTTCACATTCCATAGTTAACTCTTCGCTCAACTCAAATGTCCCCTCTTTAAAGAAGCATTTTCTGATCATTTATTTTAAGTTAGCAGCTCTATCCTTCTTCACCACAACTCATTTCCATCTAGCACTTCTTATAATTAAGTCTTATATTTGTTCATTTATTTTTCTTATTTATACATTATTGCTTATTTACACATACACACACACACACACACACACACACACACACAAATTGTCATATAATGTTACCAATGTTATTCTCCAAATAGATGCAAATTGAGTTATTCCATTAACATTAGTGAAAATGCCAGTGTTAGTCCATCAAAGTTTATAGAGTGCTTTTATATGTATGATTTATTCTATAGATTCTTAGATCCTGTACATGAGACATAGCAGGTGTTATTATCCTCATTATATGGGTCATGGAATCAAGATTCAGTCATGCCAGTTTCTTGCCCAATGTCACTGCAATAGCAAGACTTTGAGTTGTGGCTTGAACTCAAGACTCTTTAGGGCTCATATTTAGACATCTTCCTACTATAAACAGCAAAACTGTTGATTCCTCTGAGTGATCCCACCAAGATACTGAGGAAGCATGCCATCGTATATTTGGCCTAAAAAGAGTGGGTTAGTCCTATATGATAAAGAATACAATGTTACTATGATCTTACAAAATATAAATTAAATTGTAATAAACCTTGAATACATTATTGAATTTTGATCACAGCTAGAATTTAAGTTGTTAAGGTTATTTATTTTTCAAAAACTATCCATTGCTGAAGTAATCTCCATACCAATAAAAGTAAAGTGTATTATACTGAATATAAAAAGTACACATAGCATCTTCTGCCGAATACTTAACCTTGTTTTAAAAAATAGTTCTGTGGGTTTGACACCTGTCAAAAACAGATTGAAAAAAGAAATCTGTCAACAATTACACCTTCCAAGAATCTGACCAATGTGTCCAATTTTCTATTCATAATTTGCACAACATACTTACAGGTTTATTCCATATAATCCTCTATTTTCTCATTACCAACTTTCAGTGTTTGTCAGTATATAAATGAAAATCCTGATACTTCGACCATAAATTGGTATATATAATGTACTTACTAATTTAAACAAAACTAAAAATAACACCCTAAGTAAGCTTTCTTAATTTTGAAAAAACTTAAGTGAAAAATACATATTTGATTTTATTGTAGATATTATAATATAATAATTGTCCAAATTTCCACATAATACTCCTAAATAAGAAGAGTCTTTATAATAATATGGGCATAATATTTGGAGATTTTTATCAGTGCCAGCCACAAAAATTCTGGGCCCCTGTACAAATAAATATCTCAGGCCCCTTGTTCAAAAGGCAGAGATAAAGTTATCACTAAACAAATGTACACGTAAAACTTGTTTCCTTTCTTCATTGGTGTCTCCCACCCTCCCGCTAACACTTCCTCCGCCTCCTAACTTGCCACGGTGTGTTTTTTATTTGCTTTTTAATAACATTCTTAGAGAAGAACAACACAATTTAAGCTATTAACATAAATTTTACCTTTCATTTGTATATTATACAATGACAGTTTTAAATGAAAATATCAGAGTATGTCACTTATATAAAGAATTATTGAAATAATTCAATTCTTATTTTCTGACCCATTACTGGAAGGTAATGCCTGAAGTTGGGAAAGGAGACAAATATAAGACAGACTTGAGGGGGCTGTAAAAAGAAAGAGGAGATGCCCCCAACTCTGAGGGTCAGAGAGAGGCAGATGGCACCTGGCCAAGGCTCCAGCCCCCACCCTCTCCATGCCCCATGCTCCACTTCACTTACAAAGGACAAATACAAAGAAAATGATTATTTCAAGGCATGACCACAGAGCATTAAACCCTAGGTGTAAAGTCCCGTTGACTGACTGTACTGGTTGCATGCCCATGAAATGGCCTTCGTTCTTATTACATTCAGCCACTATTTCAGGTAAATATACTCATCCCTATAGAACCATGAAAAATATTATAACACAGAGTTTTAGTAATTGGCCCAAGGTCATAGTACTGATGTCTTAGAGGATTGTTTTCATGTAACATGTAAACAGTGACAATATACTAGAATTATTACATTAGATTAGATTACATATCTGTAGTATATGACATGTGTCCACACACAAATAAGCCTATGTGTGCATACACACATAAATACAGCCTTTTCTCTAAGTATAACTAAGGTCATATATAAATTGTGTGTGTGTGTGTGTGTATTTTTTTTTTTAGGCTGTAAATACACAAACCTGTGTATATGTTCATACACACACAGAGGAAATTATCTGGTAATGAAATTTGTTGGAAAGTTTCACAGTAAATTGTAAATTTTAGTTTTGTAAATAAATCTACTGGGAATGTTCTTTGGAAGTTTCAAAAACATTTGTCTTCAAAGAAACCATTTTATTTTAAAGTTTTATCAATACTCTTACTTCCTTATTGCAACTAAATATAATAATTAAATTTAAAGCTTTAAATATTAAAAAAATTGAATCTTTGTCATATGTCTTCCTAATTTTATGTAGCCTTCACATTGTTACACTTCAGGATATGGTAAAATTTGGACATGCATACATTCATACATATAAAAGCTGTATCAAATCTTACCAAAGTTATAGACTCTACATATTCATTTTATATATTTCCATATTTTTTAATCAAGAAATATTTTTTCTTTTAGTTATGATTCATAGTCAAAACATAAATTCAATTTGTTTTAGATAATACATATTTTAGTAACTTTTATGCTGAGACAAGAATCAGCCATTCAAAAAAGGGTTCAATGATTTCAAATCTAACACTGCAATTTACATTACTATACTTAAAAGGTACACTAGAAAACCTGTGAAACTAGAAAATTCAACTTTATTAGGAATGATTTAAAATAGCATTTCTAATGAGCCCACTGATTTTCATCATTGCTGGAGGCCCCCCCAAAAAATACTTCATGTCTTTGTAAAAAAAAAAGATAAGGAGGAGAAAAACAAAAAACTCCAACACGTACCCTTTGCTTTTTTGCAACTTTACCATTATCCACCAAAATTATCCCACCATGGACTTGTTTTTTTTTTTTTTTGGAAGTTCCCAGTTTAGGGTATGTTTTATTCTTGTAAATGAATTGTTTTGTGGGGGGAGATTCCTAATGGAATTCAGTCTTGTACTGCATACTATATCCACAGATGTGTGTTATTACTACATTACAATACATACCGTCATGTCTAATTTCTTAATTATATTCTGACAGAATGGAATGTGAAGAGGAAGAGGACCTGGTCAGTACATTCACCTAATGTCAGGAATCTTGTTTAGAAGTGAACATATCTTTTAATTTTGCAAGAATGAAAAGTGTTCTGCTGATAAAGACCAAAACATTTTAATGCAATTTGCGTGTGCATATATGGCGCTGATTTTGTCAACAGAGAAAATGAATAAAAATAAAATAAGTTTTATTTTCCAAGAAGAAAGGAGAAAACACAAGAGTTTTGGCCAAACCAGAATAATTTTGACAGTAGACCATGTATAAATTTCAGTTTAGAAAATGCAGACAAATTCTATCATGTTAAAAAACTGTACTCAAGTTTCTTAAGAAAATCATACACATAAAATTTAAAAAATAATAAAATATATGATACTAAAAATAGCTAATTTGGAAGGAGCAAGTTCACAAGTCATTTGGAAATTATTGCATTTTAAAATAATTTGAGAGGAGAGAAGACAAGATGGCGACTGGAGAGGAGGTTCCTAAAGCCTCTCCCTGAAAACACAATTGAACGGCCATCCAGGAGCCAAGAAAGAGGACCCTGAGTGACAAACCGGCTGTTGAGAAATCCACAAATCGCAAGTAAACACCTAAGGCTGACGAGAAGGGGGTGAGTCGGGGAGAGGGAAGGGAGCAGAGACGGACCACGCGGGATCCAGACGCGATCCCTGCTGACTATTCAGAGTTGCGCAGTTTGGGGGAGGGGAGAGAGACTGGGGAGCTGGGGACGGAAGGAGTTTGGGAGCCAGCCTCTGGAACTTTTGAGTGGTAGAAGGGCTGAGCGAGGACTCTGAACTGCAAAGATAACACCCCAGCTCTAAGCCCCCTGGAGACCTACACAGGGCTGCAGTTCCTGTTCCCAGCCTGCTACAAAGGCGACCCTGCTGTC
>PVJL010006466.1:0-91862 GCA_004026885.1 Lyroderma lyra
GTTTTCCTCTAAAGGTTATAGTTCTTTTTTCCCTGGCTGCCTTGAGAATTGTCTCTTTGTCTTTAGTTTTGGACATCTTTAGTACCATGTGTCTTGGAGAAGATCTGTTAGGGTCCAGGTATCTAGGGGACCTGTTTTCTTCTTGAACTTGGGGTTCCAGATCTTTCCATAGGTTTGGAAAGTTCTCATCTACTATTTATTTGAGTATGGTCTCTGTAGAGTGTTCTACCCCTTCTTCTATTCCTATTATCCTGATGTTGTTCTCATGGAGTCAGATAGTTCTTGTAGAGTTCTTTCAATCCTTTGGTTCTGTATTCCCTCTCTTCCTCTTTGTTAGCTGTTTCCATGTTCTGATCTTTGATATTACTAATTCTTTCCTCCATCTGGTTGGCCCTGTTTCCTATGGCAGTTATTTTGTTTCTCACTTCTTTTATTGTATTATTTATCTCTTGCATTTCCATCTCAATCTTCCTTATGTTTTGAATTTCTTTGTTAAATTGTTCCTTTTGTTCATGAAGTTCCTTTTTTATGTCTTTCATGTCCTTTTTTATGTTGTTTATGTCAGCCATGGTGCTCTGCCAGTATGTTTTAATTTCTCTCACAGCCTTTAGAATGGCTACTTTAAATTCTCTGTCACCTAATTTGGAAACTTCTAGGTCTAAGAGGCTGTCTTGATAAATTTCCTGTTCTTTCTGAGGAGTTTTAGTTTTTAAGGAATTCATCCTGTCTACTGGGTTCTTCCTCTTTGACATGAGGGCGTTATGTTCAGTAGTGCCCAGGAGCCCAGATTGGTACTTTCGTGGTGTCTTTCTGTCGGGAAGACATGAGTTTGTACTGAGGTAGGGGTGCAAATTTTGGGAAAGAGAGGGGTTCTTTATTTCTTATTTCTGGTCTCCTGCTACGTTTGGAGGCAGTGCACATCTGTCATGGTACCTCCACTTTCTGTAGTTAATTAGTTGGTTCGGAAGGTTGTAGGAAAGGGGAGAGGCCAACAAAAGGCACACTGGGGCGGCTCCACCTTCTGCCCTATCCTGGGGAAGCTGGGTGATGCGGGCCAAGGCTGCTCCTGCTGGCTGGGGCGAATGCTATAAAATCCACCTTTCTTCCCAAGCCTGCTTCTGTGGTCAAATGTTGGGGCAGATTCTGTGGGCTTTCACTGCTTTTAGGACCCAGGGGCGCACGAGCAGGCATGCACAGAAGTCCAAAGCTATGGGTCTGACCCCTCAGTAGGAAGGCAGCTGGGCCGCCTCTGCAGCGGGCCTGGAATGGGAGCCACAGCCCTGCACAGGAGCCACATAAGCCGCGCCAGCAACCAACCCGCCTCCGCAGCGGGCCAGAATGGGAGCCACAGCCCCGTCTGTGTAGGGACTGTGTGCTGCTGCGCAGCAGCTGGCTCACCCCAGCAGTGGGCCGGGACCAGGAACCACAGCCCTGTGCAGGAGCTGGCGCACCTGCGCTGTGAGTCCCTAGGAAGCCTAGAGCTAAGATGTCGTCTCTGCAGTTCTGAGTCCTTGCTCATCGCTGTGACCACTCAAGAGTTCCAGAGGCTGGCTCCCAAGGTCTGTCCCCAACTTGCCACTCCAAATTCCAGCTCCCCAGCCCAGCTCCTCAAAGGACTCCCACTGTTCTGCCGCTTTGCTAGGACTTTTCCTCTTCTCGCCTCTTGCTTCTCCCCTCCCATGCACTGCAGTCAGCCGCAATAGGGTCCTGTTGCGATCCGTCTTTGCTCCCTCCCCTCTCTCCCGCTCGCCCCTTTCTCTCCAAACCTTAGGTGTTTACTTGCAATGTGTGGATGTCTCAGCTACCATTTTTTGTCACCTAGGGTCCTCTTTCTTGGCTCCTGGGTGGCCGTTCAATTGTGTTTTCTGGGAGAGGCTTTAGGGACCTCCTCTCCAGTCGCCATCTTGTCCCCCTCATCCGTGGTATTTTAAAACCTTTTCCTAAGCCCTGGTTATGGTGTAGGAAGATGTTTCAGTTTCTTATATCTCTGAACCAAACTCCAGAGTATTTCACTTTTCTGGTTTTCAGTTCATTCTGATTGAAGACAGATTGCCTGCCAGGAGCCAAGTGGATAAACGTATTTGCAGTTAAAAAGTTGAGATCACTACAAATGTAGCAGTGATGCATTTTAATAGGCTGATAAACTTATGTACGCTTGCTAAAATAGTTATTCCTGGATGCTTCTATAGGTTAGTTATGTTGGAAGACCCTTAACAGGATTCAGTTTTCACTAACATTTGGCTGACACTGATAGGGTCATTGAGGATCAAGGATATTTGATCTCTGCTAATAAATTCTGGAGCAGAATGGTAGTATTACAGCTGAATACTAAAGATTAAAGATATAATGATGATAATAATTATGATAATATTATTTATATAGTTGAAAGAAGCTTTAGACATGTATGTTTCAAAGAGAACAGATGGTTGTAGAATATAGCTGGTATTGGAATAAACATTACATTATCTAAATTTTTTAAAGAGATTTTTATTGGTGACAGTGCAGAACAGTGGAAGAAGGGTAGAGGCCCAGTGCCAGCCAGCTGCAACCCCTCAGGGCAGGTGCAAAATGCAAAAAAGAATCATAGAGAATAATGCTTTAATAAACATAGCAGTACACACGAGGACTGTCTAGAAAGTAGACATGCAATACAAAAAATAAGGGCATTTATGGATGGATTTTTTCCTGGCCAACCCTCATATAGGTTTATGAATAAATGTTTTCAGTTTTGGGGGTGTAAATACACAGAAGAAATTGCTAGGTCATATGGTAATTCTATTCTTAAATTTTTGAGGACCCTCTATACTATTTTGCATAGTGGCTGAACCAATTTACATTTGCACCAGCAGTGTATAAGGGTTCCCTTTTCTGCATAACCTCTCCAACACTTGTTATTACTTATCCAAAACATGGAAACAACTAGAATATTCTTTGATAGACGATTGGATAAAGAATATCTGGTACATATATACAATAAAACATTACTCATCCATAAAAAAAATGAAATGCTGTCATTTGCAGCAACATGGATGGATCTGGAGATTATCATGCTAAGTGAAATAAGTCAGACAGCAGAAGTCAAGATCTATATGAATGCTGCATGTGGGATATGAAACTCAAGGCAACAAATAAACAAACAAAAACTCACAGGCACAGACAACAGCATAGTGGTTACCAGAAGGAAAGAGGAGGGGGCGGGGAGGTAGAAAAGGGTAAAAGGGTCAAATATAGGGTGATGGAGGGAGATTTGACGTCGGGTGGTGAACACACAATGCAATATACAGATGATGTATTATAGAATTGTACACTCAAAACCTATATGATTTTAATAGCCACTGTCACTCCAATTTAATAAAAACAAACAAAGAAAAAATAAAAAGAGAATCACCAATACAAAATGGGGTAGGGGGTTGGAGATTCAATAGGTTGTGGTCAGCAGAGGTTGGCCCTGCTCACAGTCTTATATGAGCTCCCAGAACTCTCAAAGAAACAGATTATAAGAATCTACGATCCCACAAGTTTACTCAAAAATATAAAACTCATGTTACTAATGAATCCAGAGTTAGAAAACAGCTGGAGGATCAGGGATAGTCACAAGGCAGATGAAAGTGGTCAGATAAAAATAGGCAGAGAAAACACACGGGGGAAGAAACGCTTAGGTAAGAGCCATCCAGAAACTGCGTAAACCAACCAGAGCGGCCGAGACAGTCAGAAAAGAGACAGCTAGACACACTCAGAGCTAGAGAAAATATAGCCTGAGACGTGCTAGCTGTTTCCAGAAACAGTGTTTTCAATTCAAGGGAACCCTTTGTCGGCCGATGTGGCCGAGGCCGAGGTTGCAGAAGTGCTCACATACTGACATGAACACACACCCCAATGTAATATATTTATACATAATAAATATAAGTGCCTTTTGGAAACAAAGAAAGTGATAAATAGCTATGGGAGGGGTCTGGGTTCAGGGGAGGAGCCTTGGACTGTGGGCACATGGAATGTTTCCTATGTAGCACGGAGGGTAGCATGCTGCCCCCATGTTAAAAAAAATGTTCATTTGCCTCATAATAAAATTATCATGAGGTGAAACACAAGGACTGGCAAAGTGGGGAAGACCGAACCAAGCTTTGGGGCTGGGCAAGATTGGGGAGGAAAAACTGGAATCTTGGAAGCCAAGCCAGTCTAAGAATGGCAGTCAGACCTCCGCTCTTAAATCTTTGCTGGGAGAATGTCAAGTCCATGGCAACATCTCCTTGCTCTCTTTCTGGAGAGGATGTGGAGGTGGCAATGGGAGGGAGCATCTTAGGCTGGTGAAGAGTGACAGACCTTAACTTAAAGACAAAAAATGCTTGAGGTTGTGTGTTCTGAAGAGAGCAGCCACACCGAAAGGTAACTGTCATTCCCCTCACCATTGATTCTGCCACCTCCTTGAGTCTAACCCATTATTGAGGGTAGGAGGAAGGCAGATAGGGGTGGGGAGACCAAAGAAAGGCTCTGAGGTGGTGGGGGCACCGTCCCACTGGGGAGGTTCTGTCTCACTGCTCTCTACTCCACATTTGATCAGCACATTTCACAATGTTTATAGAACATTCCAGCAGGACAGGCAGCACAACACCCCCTGCTGCCTGAATCAGAGAGCTTGAATAAGGAAGGCCTTGGGGGGAGGATGAGTTGGGAGATGAGAGGCTGGAGATACTACTGTAATCAGAAAGGAGGCCTGAGGGCTGAATTTAGAGGCGTCCTTCCAAGGTCGCATCAATTTTGCTGGGAAGAAGTGACTGGACAGCCAGGGAGGGAGAATCACATTTCAGATTAAGTCTGGTTAGGGGCAAGGAGATAATAATAGGGGACATCAGCTTCCCTCTAAAAGGGACCTCAATTTAAAGGAGAATCTAACTACATTCACATGTTGGATAAATAAGCTAAGGTTGGGGGAACAGTTATCCAACTGAAGTGTGGGTGTAGGAGACATTGTAGAAGTGTGTGTAGCATTTCCTTAGTGAGGCTCTCTGAAGAGAATTCCAGCCCATGCCAGCACTTCTTTTCCACTAGTCCAAAGGTGGCATCACCCCCACTCATCCATCCTCAGAGGTTGAGTTGAAGTGAGAGGGCCGAAAAGCAGCTGGGGTTGTCCATTCCCTCCTCAGCCCTGCCCCCAAAGCCACCAGCTCGCTGGCTTCACCAGGCCATGGAAACAAGAGAGGGCATAAAGAGGTCTTCTCGTCTGATGACAGTGGCAGCAAAGGGTCCAACAGGAGAGCCAGAGAAGGGTCCAACAGGAGACCCATTTTCTCTCTTCCCCAATCTCTCCTACTTCTCCTCTTCCAAATTTCTCTCTCTTGTGTGTGTGTTTTGTGTCTAAGGAGTTCACAGAGCAAAAATGGAGGGGGCAGTTCAGAGGGTCAGAAGGCTGGTCACTGCCCCTCTGTTGGGTTCCTTGGAACATGAAGACCTTCACCCCCAGGCAGGTGAGGACAAAGTTGGAAAGGCTAACAACGGAGAAGGGGTCATGGAGGAAGAGTTGAACTTGGCTGTGTATAAAGATGGAAGCTGCCAGATTGGGAGTGGTGCATCTTGGCTGGCCTGGAAGGGCAGGGGAGGTGACAGTGGGGGCTGCAGCAGCCGGCCGAGTCACCTTCCTTACGGTGTGCAGTGCCGTGCAAATCCCTCACCTCTGCCAGCGGCCTGGCCTGGACTGCTCCTCATTTGGTATCTTGCCTCCTGATTTGTGGGTCACCAGAACAGACTCTGGGCATTTTTTTTCCCTTTTGGAGCTTATTGGTCTCTCACTCCTGTTGCCCATTTTCTCCCTCCACCTGATCTGTCTCTACTGGGAGTCAGTCAGTCAGCTTCTTCTGAAGGTTCCTAGACTTAGCTGCAGCCAATTTGCTTCCTTCCCCATAAACCTTTTCTCCTCCTCTTCCTAAGAATTTGCTCTTAGGGTCTCCTAGGCAAGCCAAGGTATCTGCTTCTATGTCTTTCTTTCTTATCTCAACCATACATCTATGCACATTTTAAAGATGTTATTGGTTGTAATGCTCAAAATGGAAGATAATAACAAATACAAACATTGCATTCTCTATAAAATGTTATTTCTCATTTAATATCAAATCCTGTGCAATAGGGAATGTTCTTATGTTTGTCTTTTTCATTAAGAATATGAGACTCATAGACTGTGATTTGACACAAATGACAAATCTACTAAATAACAAATCCAACAGGCCAGAGATTTCTTACTTGGAAGCCAGTGGTTTCCCTACTGTATTGCTTGCAGTATCTATTCACAAGCATTATTATTGTTTAAAATAAGTCTATTCTCTGTTTAAATGGAATTATCACTTCAAATATGTTCATCAAAAACTGACAGTATAATAAAGGAACTATTTAATTATTAAGGGCAAATAATTAGAACTAGATGGGAAAGTCTAAAAAATTGAGATTTTAAATATACATAATTTAGTATTTAATAAACTTCTGATAAAAGAGTTTCTATTTCATTATGATTTAACTTCCAAAATTCAGTAAGTTTTATTAAATAAGCTTCCTCAAAATTTCATTAGTATGCCAAAATCTTTGAAAGCATCTAGCCACTTGTCTTCTTGTTCTTTTATATGGTAAAATGTTTGGCAGTGTATTGACAAAATTATAATTTCCACTTTAGTTTTTCATTATATTATATGTGAGGGAAATGACTTGGTTGAAAATGTGGTCAATAGAAGACAGCTGTAAATTAAGAAAGCAGTTTGTCTTCCGAATTTAAGTACTGTGACAATTACATCTTTTAAATATTTCATTCACATTCAATAAACAATGTTTATTTTGTATACTGATTATTTTTAATTACATTTCATTTAAGGAGTAATTGTGTATTAAATAATGAATAACGATAAAAATGTACATATAACACAATATTCATATTTATGATTCTGTTCAGATACATTTAGAACAAGTGTATTTTTGAAGGAATAAAGTATCAGCTACAAAGGTGTGTTCATTTTGAAATGAAATGCATATGAAACGTCTGTCATCCTGCTATGTTTGATCTTGAGGTGTTATTTTATGGGGAAACCCGACTTGACTAAAGGCAGAAAATTTTACGTAGGAGTAACATCAATTTATGGTGACTCTCAGTGATCACCTGACAATGTTGCAACATGCTTAAAAAGCTGGACCATCCCTTTAAACAAGCTGGTTAAATGGGACCTGTGCCCCCACACTTTCTAATCTGTAAGGGTTTTCTCTTCCATCCTAATGTAAGTCAAAGCTGAATGAACTTGGTCAATTATGAGTAGGACTGTCCCTGTAATTGCCTCAGTGGTATGTGTTCACAGTTCTAATGACACACAGGATGACTGGACTCCTCCACAATTTCAGACATTGAAATGGGCTCTGAATCTATCTGCAAAGTTTCTGTGACTGCTTCCTTAGTTCTTCAGCGTTTGCCAGTCTTTTTAACTCTTCATTGACCTTCATTATTCTCATACACACTTTTGATTTTAGACTCATTTTTAAACTTCTCTAAATGTTTGCACCTTTGCGAACTATTGAACTCTAAATGTACTGATGTTTTAACATCAAAAACAAAAAGTGATAAAATATAAATTGATAAATAATAAAGTGAAATCTTGCCATTTGAAGCAATGGATAGAGCTTGAAAGCATTATGCTAAGTGAAATGAGTCAACCAGAGAAAGACAAATACTATATAATCTCACTTATATGTAAAATCTAGGGAAAAAAAAACTCATAGATACAACAGATTGGTGGTTTTCAGAGGCAGGGTATGTGGTGTCAGAAAAATAGGTGAAGGTGGTCAAAATTTATAAACTTCCAGTTATACAATAAGTAAGTCTTTGGGTGACTATAGTTAATAATAACATATTGTATATTTCAAAATTGATAAGAAAGTATACCGTAAAATTTCTCATCACAAGAAAAAAATTGTAACTGTGTGGTGATGGATGTTAACTAGACACAATATATACATATTTCAAATCACTGTTTTACACCTGAAACTAATACAATGTCATATGTAAATTATATCTCAATAAAGTATTAAATATGAGTCAGTGCTACTTTAAATCCTTTAAATGTATTGCTGACTACATATAATCATGAAAAGGAGGGTAAAGTATTGCAATGTTGTGAAATATTTAAGACAGTTTTCTAAGTACTCAAACCAGGGAAGAAAAAAAATAAATATAAAAGACTTAGAAATACAATTAACAAAAATTACGCAAAATTTGTGCCTAAAAACTGAGACAAATGAAAGATCTGATGCAATTCCTATCTAAATTTCAGTAGTCTTTTTGTAAAAGCACACATTGACAAGCTGCTCCTAAAATTTAAATGCAAATTCGAAAATAGCCAGGATGATTTTGAAAATGAAAAGAAATTGGAGAGCTTCCTCTACCTGATTTCCAAACTTGATAAAGCTTCAGTAAGTAAGAGAGTGTGGTGCTATCATAACAGTGGACATCAATCAGAGCAATAGAATTGCAAGTCAAGAAATAAGGCCTTAGACTTATGGTCAGTTGAGTTACAAAACCAAGGTGGCAAGGCAAATCAGGGAGAGAAAGGATAGTATTTTCAAGAAACAGTGATAGGACAATTTGTATATCAACTTGCAAAATGTAAATGTGGATGCTTTATCTTACAAGATAAAAAGAATTGAAAATGGATAATGTTAAGACCTAAATGTTAAAGCTAATACTTTAACACTTTTAGAGAACGACCCACACAATGTCATTGTTACCTTGGTTTAGACAAAGGTTCTTAAATATTACAACAAAAGCATGATCCATAAAAGTAAAAATTGATTAACTTGACTAAACACTGCAAAAAGAATGAAAGGACAAGCCAAAGATAATCTTCTATCTTACAAGAACTTTATCTAGAATATATTTAAGAACTCAAAGCTCAGTTTTAAGAAAACAACCAATATAATTTAAGAGTAGGACAAGAGATTATAACAAATGTTTCCCCAAAAAACACATGTGAGTGGATAATAAGCAAATGGAAAGGTACTCAACATCATTAATTTTAAGGGAAATGCAAATTAAAACAAGAATGAGATTCAATTACATACCTATAAGAATGGCTATAATTTATAAAACATTACCACATGTCCCCAATGATATGGATAGACTGAAGCCCTCATTTATTGCTGGTGGGAAAATAAAATAATGCAACACTTTGGAATTTGACAGTTATTTAAAAAGTTAAATGTATCAAATGACCTAGTTATTCCACAGTTAAGGTATATGCTCAAACACGGTGAGACATACAATCATGTAAAAACTTGTACAGCAATGTTTATAAAAGCATTTTTTATAGCCAAACACTGGGACAATCCCAATGTTTATAACTGATGAATGAATAAACAACATACTTATATCTCTGCAGTTCAAAAAAATCAACAATAAAAGAACAAATTCCTGATGCATGCTACAAAGTAGATAGAATCTGAAAACATTATTATAATATGCATTATCATGAAGTGTCCAGAAAAGATAAATTTGTAGATAAAGAGTGAAGATTGTCTGATATTGGAGATGGGGAGAACATTATAGCAAACTAGCTCTAGAGAATTTTGGGGGGGAAATAACAGAAGTGATCTACAAGTCTATTATGGTAATGATTGTACAACTCCGTAAATTCATTACAGATGTTTGAATTTTATACTCATCCTGTATAAATTTTAAGGATATACATTATACCAAAGAGAGAGAGAGACTATTGCTATTTAAAAAGCCATTAGAGCCATTTCCAGATGTGATCTCAGCCTCTTAATGTTAATGAGAATTACATTGATTGGAGGAAAGTTTTAGGAAAATGATTATTTTACTTGTGATAAGAACAAGGGAATTTTAAAGAATAGAGAAATTATTTTAGGGATGATTCCTGATTTCATTTAAGTATTAAATTCATAGACAATTGTTTAGAACAATATTTTTTGCTTGAAACAGTATATCTGGGCTATCTTCTTAGACTCAACAGAGAGAGAGAGAAATAAATATGTAGAAAATTTCATCAAATTAATAAAACTTACAATCATTTTTTACATTTCTATCTCAACTATTAAAAGGAAGAAGAGGGAAGAGAAAACTATGATAAGAAAAGAAATTTTATTCAAGTAATTGTAGGCATACCTCAAAGATATTGCTAGTTTAGTTCTAGACCACTGTAATGAAGCAAATATTCCAATAAGGAAAGCCACACAATTTTTTTATCTATTTCCCCGTGCATATAAAAGTTATGTATAAAGTATACTATATTCTGTTACATATGCAATAGTATTGTATCTAAAAAAGCAATGTACATACTTTAATTAAAATATGCTCTGTTGCTAAAAAAATAAAAATCTAACCATCATCTGAGCCTTCAGGGATTCATAACCATTTTGTTGAAAAATGTTCTCGCCTCCATATTGACGGCTGCTGACTGGTCAGGGTGGAAGTGACTGGTGCTTCATACACTGAAGACTTGAACCCCTCAAAGTCATCCATGAGTGTTGGAATCAACTTCTTCTGAATTCCTGTTAGTGTTCATATTCTGACCTCTTTCTGTGAATCACAAATGTTCTTAATGGCATCTCCAGTGTTGAATTCTTTTCAGAAGGTTTTCAGTTTACTTTGCCCAGATCCATCAGAGGAATCGCTGTCTTCGGTAGGTAGCCACCTTCCTTAGTTACCTTAGCTAGATCTTCTGGATACCTTGGTGTAGCTTCCACATCAGAACGTGCTGCATTACCTTTCATTAATATGTTTGGAGATGGCCACTGTAGTAGAACCAACCTCTGCTAGCTTCAATATTTTCTTCTCAGCTTCCTCACCTCTCTCAGTCTTCATAGATTTGAAGAGAGTCAGGGCCTTCCTCTGGGGTAGGGTTTGCTTTAAGGGAATACTGTGGCTAGCATTCTATCCAGAACACTAAAACTTTTTCCACATCAGCATTAAGGCTGTTTCCCTTTCTTAATTCTAAAAATAAAAAGATAAAAAGTCAAAGTGAGAAGCAATAAATATTGATTTGAGATTTAAAAAAAATAGCCATTTGGGAAGCACTGATTCAGGCAGTAACTCAAATGATGTTTTGATTAGGAGACAAAGACAAAGATTTTTATATGAAAGGGAAGAGAACAATTGCATCAATAGATGGAAGGCATTTCCATTGGTGCAGATAAGCTAACATACTGATGCTAATTCTAAACAATTTTTAGAATTTTCAGCCCAATAGTTATTAGTCCTGTACACATAATATTTTCTTTCTTGTTATCTTGCAAGTAATTATTTGGTACACATTGTTGCTTCAGTTTAGTCCAAAGGTTATTTTGCTCTATTTTAATATCCCAAAGGTTTGAGCACAAAACGAGCAAGGCAGTTTCTTTGAGGCATCCATTTTAAAGTTTTGATTATATTACCTTTTACAATGTGTTCATTGAATTAGCACTTTCATGAACTTTTTTGTTGTATTTACAACTTGGCTAATTGTTTGGTACAAGAGGCCTAGCTTTCTATTTGTTTTCCTCTCCAAACTTAATTATTTTTAGCTTTTTATTTAAAGTGTGGCTCTTCCTTTAACTTGAATATTTAGAGGTGACTATAGGGTTATTAATAGGCCTAACTGCAATAGTGACATATATCATTGAATAGGGAGGCCTGAGGAGAGGGAAAGAGATGGGAGAATGGCCAGTCAGTGGAGTAGTGAGAACACATGCAACATTTATTGATTACAGTTTTTTCTTTTATATGAGTGCAGTCCCTGTCACCCCAAACAATTACAATAATAATATCAAAAACCACTGATCATAGATTGCCATAAACTATTGCTACCATATTATTATTATAATAATATGTTTGAAATATTGTGAGATTCATTAAGATGTGATACAGAGACACAACGAGATTAAATACTATTGGAAGAAATGGTGCCAATAGACTTGCTATGTGCAGGGTTACCACATGTGCAGTATTTGTTAAGCACAATATATTGAAGTGCGATAAAAGAACTATGTGTATTTTTATCTGGTATATTTTGGGTGCAATTAAAACACTGATCAATATTTTGTGTATACATATTATAGAGTGTGTGTGTGTGTGTGTGTGTATTGTATGTCCTGTATAATGGAAATATATATAACGAATATTATATATTTGAGGGCTGTCCAGAAAGAATCCAGCCATCATGGAGAGTGGAATCTGAGATATTCTCAAACAGACAAACCATGTTCAAACTGTATTGAGCTTCCATAACTTCAGTATGTGGGAATGGTTTTGTGGATGGATACTGTCTGGATAGCCCTTGTATGTCCAGTATAATGAGAATAAATATTCAACAATTTAATTTTAAACAATTATCATGAGAAATATTATATTGATGCTTACTAGCTTTTACTAGTCAAAAGTGCAATCTAATAGTTATTTTAGAGAAATGCTTAAATAACATGTTTGAAATAGATTATGAGTTAATTAGAAGAGTCAGTCAGCATTGAATACCACTTTCCTTTCTCTCTAGTTAAATCAGAAATTTTTGTAAATTTGATGATTACTAGTGTAAAATAATGCATCTTAGCTTAATGATTAGTTGAGACCTACTGACTCATTGAAGGGTCCATATTATTTCTGAATTTTAGCCTTGCCATTGATTTCCTTACAGCACTTGTGTTTACTTCTGCACTAAGACTACATTCCCATCTTGGTAATGTTGCTAAAATTTTAACTTGTCTCCCATTAATATCAATATTTTAAATTTAAAACTATATTTATATATGTCATTTTAAGTTCTCAGCAATATGATTTATTTAGGCTTATTTTATCATGGAGAGTGGAATCTGAGATATTCTCAAACAGACAAACCATGTTCAAACTGTATTGAGCTTCCATAACTTCAGTATGTGTGTGCCTAATCAAGCTCTATGATGATTAACTTATATACCAGTTTTGGGCCTGGTTAGAATAATGAGACTTTAGGATTTATCCGATATATCAAAATAAACTATGATATAAACATCAATAAAAAGAGAAAACAACTTTCTAAAATGAAAAGGGATAAGACAAAATGTATTTGTACTTCACATATCCTGTATGTATGTATGTAGCCTGTCTACACACGAGGGCTCTCCGGAAAGTATCCAGGTATGCAATATGAAAAATAGAGGCATTTGTAGCTGGAGTTTTTCTGGACAGCCCTCATATATTGAGCATCTTGTTTTTCATTCACTGTGATAAATGATATGGAAATAAAGCAAAATAGGATAATGAATTTGTCCTCAAGGGTGGAAAACTACAATTAAATTTTTTTCTTTCTATTCAACATATAGCAATAAATGTAGTCATTTTCTGTTTCAGAATTAGTAACCATAGTATTCGTCTAAATATTTAGTGGTCATGGGAGTTTCAAATTTTAGCTTTACATGTACTTTCTAGTGACTGATACAATAGAATTCAGAGTCCTACTAACTCTATATGGTGTCCACATAAGTAATCACACACTCTGTTGTGTGAATGGATTACATTTTTCGTAATGAGACCTGAAACTATAGAACATTTCTCTTGCTATTAATTATTCTCTTTTGGCACATAAGTAGAAAAGACATAATAAAGATCAGGAGTTTTATGTATTTGAACTCAAGTAATATCTCCCAGGTGTCATTCCTTGGCTAAAATGGCAGTTTTCTTGGTTTGTGTTTTAAAACAAACTTATTTAGATCTTCTAAATTTAGATAGGTATTTTTTTTGCAGGAATTTGAAAATGTTTAACATAAAGTTAATAATTTATCTTTGCAAATATATTCAGGTTTCTTCTGTTCTCTAATTAGCTATTTGTTTAGGCCAGTTGACAGTACATGTATCTTGGTAAACTAGAAGTTACATAATGAGAACTCTACTGTTTAATTCTGGGTTTCTTCATGCTGCCCTATCAGAATACTGGAAAATGGCAGAGATAGGTCACTGTGGGACTGCAATAAATTTAAGTTTGACTTGGCCACTACTAGGCTTTGTGAATGGAAAGAGAAAAGTCAATGTGCATGATGAGCAATTGGTGTGCTGTAAAATGAATTTGATCGGGAGATACTGACTGGACTAATCAAAATTTGCTTATATTTAGAGTGATTCCACTTGAGAGCAGGGAGTTTTCACATAATGTTTTAAGGATGTGACTATTTTTTATTAATTTTCTGAGTTTTGAGAGTTAACTGTAGATTTCAATTAGAGTACATATCCCAAGGGAGAAATGATATTAAATGCATTAGGGATATATTCATGAATATAAAATTTATTGTTTAACTAATTTTTATTGATTAGCTCCTGCATGCCTTCTATTTCAAAAATATAAAAAGTTGAATAAAACAACTGTTTCCTTATATTTTATCATCTCAAAAGCCCCAGATACTCTTAAGCATGGTAGAGATATACTGGGTCCAACAGAAGTAATGCCCTTTTTTATTAACTGGTAATCTATACTAAATCTTTTATTAGAAAATCATAATCATGTAATTATGTAACATAACAATATTTTAACTACTTAAAAAAGGCATTTCTACGGGACCATATACATATACAATGTCTGACAGAGGTAATGCCCTTTTTTAAAGTAGTTAAATATATATATATATATATATATATATATATATATATATATATATATGAGGGTTGTTTGGAAAAAAATCCAGCCATAAATGCCTCTATTTTTCATATTACATGGCTGGCTACTTTCCGGACAGCTCATATACATAATATATGCAGAGGGTGCCAAACATATACATTTTAAGAAAGGAAAAACACTGTATTAAAATTATAATATTCAACATGTACTGATAACAAAAGATGGATATAAGTCACATTTGACTTGTGCATTTACAGACATGTTCAAAGTGGTTACCATTAGCATCTAGACACTTCTGATTACAGCAAACTACTGCTTGAACAACATTGCCCAAAGCGTCCATTTACATTATTGCACATGCCATTTCAATTTCTTTTCAAAGTACCACCAGTGTAGCCAGTTTTCTTTAGTATACCGCATCCTTTAGGGTCCCCCAAGGTAGAAGTCAAGGAGTGTTAAGTCAGGAGAACATGAGGGAAATTCAAACAATGATCTCTAATTCCAGTTATCACTATAAAATGGTCTTGTGCTCTTGGAATGGGAATCATGCTTCCACCATTTTCTTTGCCTGTCCTACCTATCACATGGTCACACTATCATTCATTTGATTAACACCATCTTTTGAGTGAACATCAAACTACTCATTGCTACTGTAATTCAATTCAATTTCAAAAAGTAATAGATAATATCTCTTAAAATGTGTATACATTTTTTGTCACTCCAGTATTTATAATATATATACATTTTTTTTAGTAAAACTCAAAACCTAGTGAATGAAAGGGAATTTTGTAGAGTAGTTGAGATGTTCTACATCTTGATTTGAATGGTCGGTGCATGCCTATTTTTATTTATCAAAACTTAATCTTCAATTCTGTCAAAAAGGGTAAATTTTTTCATTTATAAATTACCCAGAGAAACCTGATTTTATAAATAGTAATCTACCTTTCTCTGATTGATAAGAATGTGTATTATTTACTTCAGGCAAAGTATTATTATAAAGAATATTGTCAACATTTAATTACACACTAAGAGATAATGGCCCCTTTGCTCTAATGCTCTGATTGTGGAATGATTGTTGATTGTAGGGTCATTTTTAATCTTATTTTCACCCTCCTTTTCTATCTCCCTCCCTTTTTCTCTGTTTCAACCACAAAAACAATTGATATTCTTTAATATCCTTTCTTATAAGTCTCTATCGTCCCATGGTGCTTTGAAATTTCTTTCATTTAATTATATCTTTCAGAAATCGAATAGTACTTTGAGAATTTAACTCCTTGCTTTATTTTACTGATTTTCACATTTTAACTATCCACAGGCACCTCAAACTCAACATGTTCAAAGTTAAACTCACTGTTTCTCCTCATTAACTGTTGTTTCCTAAACTGTGGTGAATGGTATCATCACTTGCCAATCATGCAGAATTTCTTCATGATTCCCTTTTCCTAATTACTTACATCTAAATGACATCCAATTTCAATCAGTTCTCCCTGGTTAAAACTTCTTGAACTTGTTTCCTTATATTCATCCTCTTTCTTTCTCCTGAATTCAGATTCCATCCATCTTTTGCCTAGCTTACTGCTTGTTCTACATGTTTTCCATAGAGTCTTGACTTTCTCTAATCTGTGTACCTGTACCTTGTGACAGCAAAATGATCATTATAATATTAAATTTGTTAGAATAGTTCCTGTAGTAATCTTCTGACTCCCTGTGGCCTGCTGTTAGATCCAAATCACTTAATAGAAACATAGGTCCTCTGTGATACAGAGTTTGTCCATCTCTTCCACAATTATAGAACGCAACAGTATTTAAAAATTTGGTCCCTGTTATTGATTGAATATATTCATCTAGAATTAATATGTTAAAATCGTAACCCCCAATGTAACGGTATTAGGATGTAGAAGCTTGGGAAGTTAATTAGGTCATAAATGTTCAGCTCTTATGAATGAAATTAGTACTACTATAAAAAAATCCTAGAGAGTTCTCTCTCTCTCTCTCTTTCTCTCTCTCTCTCTCTGTCTCTCTCCTTTTTACCATGTGAAGATAAAATGAGAAGATGGCCATCTGCAATCCAAGAAGAAGGCTCCCATTAAACATGTTTCTAATAGCACCTTGATTTTTGACTTCCCGGCCTCCCAAACTGAGAAAAATACATGCTTTTTGTCTAAACTACTCATTCCATAATAATTTGTTGCAGGAGCTTGAATTAAGACAGTCCCTAAACCATAAGTTGTCTAACTTCTTTGTATTTTTGTTTCCTCCATCATGCCCTCACAGGCCAAATAGCCACTCAGCTCCAGTGACAACCACAGGAATAATTATTCATTTTTTTTTTGAGTAAGAACTAAATACTTCTTTCTTATGTCACCACAGCATTCTGTTTTTATATTTACCTTTTCTTGTAAGTTCTTTGAGGTCAGCATCCATGACTGATTCATCTCAGAGGTTTCTACACCTAACCTGGCATCTGACACATGATGACCGCCAAACCTTGGCAAGGTGCTTATAGGTGATCATATTTTATGTGATTCATTTAGGCTGAAAGAATTATAATGCCTCAAAGGTTTGAATGTCAAGCTTTTCAGATCAACGAAACACAAAAGAGATACTTGAAGAACTGGCTTTGAGGTTTGTAGAATGAAAGGAAGTTGGATGAAGGATCATAATACTGTCATCACCCATTTGTTTAAATATACAGAGCTGACATGTAAGCAAATATTTATCCATGAGTACTGATGTCATAAAATCGCTAATACATTTAAAAATACAGTTAAATGTAATTTTTTTTTTACTGTGAGTCATTCAGTCTTTTTTATGAACCACTACTTTCTGAGTAGCGGGAAAACACTTGATTTTGGTTCACTTATGCATAATCTATTGCATTAACCTGTAATGCAATAGATTCAGCTGCCTCTTTAGGCAATGCCAACTCCCTGGGTTAAAAGTGCTCAATCTCTCAGCTAGACTCCCTTCTCAGCCCCACCATAAAGTGGCATGGGGCAGGGGTGGATTTCCTTAATCTCACGATCCTGAGATGAGATGCATGTGCTGTAATGCCCTCTAGCATCTCTAAACGCAACTGTTTGTATACCATATTCCTTTGGTTAATGCTCTCACTGTTGATATTAATAGCTGAATTTCCAAACTTGTGGAGGCCAGAATGACATCTTTATTCTACACTGAGTAGAGACAGGTGGTATGCTCTTGTCTATTCAGCCTTTCCATGACTCAAAAGAATTATATAGACATTCTGAATCATAGCTTCAGCCTCCATCAGGTCTTCACTGTTTAAGTTTCATGCCACTTCTCCGATTCCATTCTGCTCATCATTCATCCCCAATGTTTCAAATGATACAACATGCCTTTTCTTATTAGCCAGAGTGATCTAATGAGAACAGGACCAGTCATAATGTCTTTGGGACCTCCCTGCTATTATGACTAAGACATTTTTTTGCTTTAATTTTATACCTGTTCAAATGTCTTCTCCCCCTTGCTTGGTTGCCTCTTTGCTTTGGTGATGGTTTTTTTTGGTATGCAAAGCTTTTTAGTTTGATATAATCCCATTCATTTATTTCTGCTTTTGGGGTAATATATTTGCAAACAACATCTCTGATAAGGGGCTAATATTCAAAATATATGAAGAGCTCATACAACTCAACAACGAAGAAAGAGACAATCCAATTAAAGAATGTGCAGAGCACCTGAGCAGACACTTCTCCCAAGGACACATACAAATGGCCAACTGATACATGAAAAAATGCCCAGCTTCAGTAACAATTAGAGAAATGAAAATCAAAACCACAGTGAGGTATCACCTCACGCCTATTAGAATGGCTGTCATCAACAAGACAAATAATAACAAGTGTTGGGGAGACTGTGGAGAGAAAGGAACCCCACACACTGCTGTTGGGAATATAAATTGGTATAGCCACTATGGAAAACAGTATGGTGTTTACTCAAAAAATTAATAATAGTGTTACCATATAATGTTAGCAATCTTTCTGAGTATCTGCCTTCCAAAATCTAAACTCTTTTGTTTGCAAAGATATATGTATCCCAGTGTTCATTGCATCATTGTTCACGGTGGCCAAGACATGGAAACAACGGAAGTATCCTTTGAGAGATGACTGGATAAAGAAGCTGTGGTACATATACACAATGGACTATTACTTAGCCACAAGAAAAGATGAAATACTGCCATTGCGACAGCATGGATGGATCTTGAGATTATCATGCTAAGCGAAATATATGACCTCACTCATACATGGGATATAAAACTAAAAGAACAAAGGAACAAGACAAACATACAAAGAAATAGAACTCATGGATACAAAAAATAGTTTAGTGGTTACCATAGAGTAAGTGGGGAGGAGGGTAGTGGAGGAGAGAGAAGAGTCAAATATATGGTGACAGAGGGAGAACTGACTCTGGGTGCTGAGCACATGATACAACACATAGATGATGTATTATAGAATTGTACACTTGAAACTTACATAATTTTGCTAACCAATGTAAACCCTACAAATTTAATAACATTTATCTCTGTTCAAAGAACTAACCTTGCAAAAATTCTATAATCACAAATTGAAATTTTGAAAAAAAGTAGATTCTCTAGGTTTTAATTAAAAGACTAGTTGATTAAAAATGTGGGTGTCAGTTAAGACCTGTACATTTTATTGCATTTTGAATGCATTGGATTAATTCAATTTTAAAATGAAACGTGACAAATATTGTTTTAAGGAGAGAAACCTCACTAAGTAAAATTGTTATACCCTTACATGTACCTTTAAATTGTAATTTTAAAAATATGAATTTGGTTGTAGTTACCACACACACACACACACACACACACACAAAAAAAAAAAAAAAAAAAAAAAAAAAAAAAAAAAAAAAGAACACCAAAATTCTAATCTATACATGTCCCCTGTTCTAAAACCAGAATTTTTAATTTGTGTATCTTAGTACCAACAAACAGAGATTTGTCTGTTAGTACTTTGATATGTATCATGGCTGTTCGTTGTGTGACTTAGAAACTACAGAAGAATGTGTTTCCAGGCTGACACATTAGTAAATGTGTTTCTGTTGCCAAGAATGTAAGATGGCAACCAAACCTTTCACCTTTGTGAACCTCATTTATCATCTTGTCACTGCACCATATTTTTCTAGTTTCATCCTGGACCAGAATTTCATGGCACAGAAAGAAACCTGGGCATCAGATCATACCATATGAACAAGTTGATGGCCCAAATGTTAGAAAGCATAAACAGGCTTCTCTCACTGGGCACTGGTTGTGAGGGGTGAGGCCCATGAATTGCAATTGCAGTTCAAACTAAGGGAAGAAACTGTGTCCAGATGAGGCACATTTTGAATGTTTGTGTGGATTTTGGTTTTAATACCTTCTTTCACATTTTATTACTGTTTGCTTGAGCATTTTTCAATCTGCTCTCCCAACACTGAGACCATTTTTGCATCTTTCTGTTCTCTATGTTCCTCATTGTTTTCAAAATTTGGTTTTCTATATTCTCCTCTGCAAAACAGAGGAGAATTTGCAATTTAATAAATGGTCATTAAAAATATAGACTCCTAGTAGTTTGTGGTCTGAAATAATATTAGAAATGGCTTACTCTTACATTTTTTAATTTCTCACTCATATGAAGATGTATCTCAATTTTAGCTAAAATTTAATTTTTTTGAAAGGCAATGTTGACTCTGTCATTAATTTTTAAACCCGAAGAACAGTAAATATAAAAATATGAAAAAATTTCTTCCTAGAAGAAATTTTGTAATGTTGAGACATGAATGAGTGATCAATATAGAATGTTAATGAGATTGTACAGATCAACTCTGTTGTCATGAGAAAAAGAGCATGCCTTACACAAGGACAGAGATGCTGGTCTTCTACTGGCACAATCAACAATCAGCTAGGCTCACCGCCGCAGCCTGGGTTCGATTCCCAGCCAGGGAGCTACCCAAAAAAAAGAAAACAAAACAAACAAACATACCAAAAACAGTGAGCTAGGGTGTGACAAAGAACTGAGACAAAGCCACACTCTGAGAAGTATTCGAATAATATGCTACCAAAAAATATTTAGTGTGTATATTTATTGTGATATCAACTGGAAATGTGCACTTTGGTACTGTCATAAAATGTTTGCATAGTCCTCCTATTTCTCTTTAGTTGTGTAAGACATTATGACACAGCATTGAATCTTACTAGGAGGAAAGATAAAAAAAATGACTCTAATCAAAGGTAAAAGTTATTTCAGATTTTTTCTCACTGCATATTTTTATAGGTTCTCCTATCACAAATTCAGTATATTATATACATACATACATATGCATACATGGTTACTTATTTCACTCTTATAATGCTATCTTGTAGTAACATATTTAAAATTTAACTCACCATATTCCTTCTAGAAGATTTACCTTTCTTATTATTTTATTGCCTTCATGATATACCATTGTAACTACTGTTAAAATAATTAAACAAGGAGGTCGTTAGACTGATGTGACTCTCTAATGCCTTAGCAGCCTGCAAAGCAAACCAAAACTTACAATAGTCAATGCAAAATCTAAAAACAAAACAAAACAAAACAAAACAAAAAACAAAACTTAAGAACAACTAATCATAGACAGCCAACTAGTCTTTCCCAAATAGGGCAACTGCTTAAGCTATAGCCATTCAAATAATTTCTTTGTTTTGCTTTTGTGTCTTTCCTGTAAAAACCTTTCCCCTAGTTTTGTTAGCAGAGAGCTCCTAACTACTTTAGGTTGGCACTGTACAATTTGAACAGATTTGTTCCAATAAACTGTTATTTTAATGTGTCTCAGCTTATCTTTTAACACTACTGATATCTCTTAAGACAAAACTCTTTCTGGAGAGCTTCCAACCTTTTCTCTTTCACTTGGGAGATAGGTCTTTCTAATTCTTTTTTGTTCTTACAAGGTGTAACCAACATATGAGTGCTGGTGTTAATCAATTATCATAACCGAATCTGAGCAGTGATATTCATTTTGGTGGCCATGTCCAATAAACAAAATAAAAAATTAATTATTGTAACCTAGCTATACTTGATATATGAAATGAATACAAGTGTTAGAGAGGCTTATTCACTTAATAGGCTCAATTTTAGTACAAAAGGATAACTGACTACAATCCTGACTTGTGAGTTAGCAAAGTAGGGAAGTAGAAAATGCACCTTACTTCTAGAAATTATTTTATTAATATTTTAGCAATCTGGTATATGATATCACATATCATATTCGTGTATTTCCCTGACTCTCCTAGAACAATATTATTCATTTTATAGAGGGAATTCCTAATCCCATAAATTCCTTAGAATAGGAGAGGGCAGTGAACAGGCTTTTGCGACTTCTCCAAGTCTCCCTTTCCACCACTGCTTCGAAGAAGTTTGTAGTCTTAACACCTCAAAAACCACTTTTCAGCTTCAAGAATGGGCTGCAGTTCTTTGGTTCTTTCATGTTTTGATGACTTTATTCATATTATTCCCCATTCTTGGAATATTCTTTTCCTTCTATTACACTTGGACAGTTTTCTGATATTATTTTAAGGTTTAGTGAAACTATTATTATTATTTAATTCTTCCTTAAGGAAGAATTACGTAAGTAAACTTCCTTGACTTTACTTATCCTGGTCTCAGATGGGTACTCTTCCTATGTGCTAACTTAATATTCCTTACCTATTAAGTTGGTTTACCTATTTCATAGTAGCAGCCTTTTTACATGTTTTAATTCATTGACTTATCCTAACAACTCTGTTCTGTGAACTCTTGTAATTATTATTAGCCTCTTTTTATATAGGATAAAACTGTAGGAATGAAAGTTACATAACTTGCCTAAGGTCTCACAGCTACCTAGTAAGTGATAAAATGAGTTTTGAGGAAAAGAGGTCTAGCATCAGAGTTGATAGCAGTGCTATCCAATAGAAATCTAATGTGAGTTACAAGTACAGTGTGATTTCTAAATTTTCTGAAAGACAACTTAAATCATAAAGTGAAATTAATTATATTAAATATTTAGTTTGATACAGTATATCCCAGATAGCATTTCAACATAAAATCAGTGTTTAAACATGAGGTATTTTATATTTTTTCATACTAAGTCTTCAAAATCCACTGTATACTTTACACTGACAGTATATTTCAGTTCTTGCTAGTGGTTTAATGCGCACATGGCTAATTGCTACCTTTAGTTGTTAACGCAAGTCTATACTTTTAATCCCAATACTCCTCTTTGTATTGAATTAGTTTTATTTCCCTATATACCCCATTGAACTGTGAACTCCTTTACTGAGTGAGGATGTGTTATTCATATTTTTTATTCCTAGCACATAGTTCCTGGTTTGCAGTGAAAAAAAAAATATATATATATATATAAATTTTGTTGCTGAAATATTGTGATCTTTTCAGTGTTTAGTGATTTATGGATGCAATTTTTTTATCATTGTTGAGTTGAAACTTTAAGAGATTCTAAGCACTTGACCAAATTTCTAAAAGGCATGCATTTGCCATTGTTGAGCAAGAAGGTTGAGAAGACATCTGGGAAAACGGCTGTAGCTCTTAGGGACAAAGGATCTATTTTAAGGTTCCAGTTTAAGAATGTATATAAGCGCTGAGTTTCACCAAAACCATATAGAAATATAATCAATCAAAATATGGTCTAAAAGTGTTTGGAAAATTTATTGTCATAGAATACTGTGCTCTGTTACATTTGTTTAGTGAAAAAGGGGATCAGAATTAGCACTTTGACATCATGTTTCATAAAATCATGAGTGGAACCATGCTTTGCAATAGATGCATAATAAATATTTTCTAATTTTAAAACATTTGAACCAGGAGTAGTACCCTTAACTTCTACAGATGTTCATTATTTATTTGAAATCCTATCCAACTTGACATCAGTTTGGACAAACTGGGGCAGTTCCTCAAAATGAATTCCATTATAGTCAAATGGTCCATCTGTTATTTCCTAAATGGAAAAAGCTTCCCTTGATGCTAGTCAAAGAGTGAGGGCTCCTTGAATCAGAACCAGATGCAAGCTTAATATCAACCTTCTAGTCAGCCCAATTACATTCTTGGCAGCCTACAAGGCTCATGGGGTAAACTTTTTATAACAATTATCAATATCCGCCAATTTTTCAGAATGGGTAAGAATAAACTTCAACGGCTTCAGGATGAGTTTTCTGTCTTCCAAAGGTTCTCTTTGACTGACTGCCATTGAGATTATGTGGGAGTATAAAAACTAGCTTTACATAACACTCTTAATTCAGCTAACTTTATATCTATTACACTTAGATCATAAAGATTTTATCAGTCTAAAGTGTTTAATGATTTTAGGATACTGTGTGTGTATGTGTGTATATTATCTAGCAATGCTTGGAGACCCGTGTATCATTAGCTGTCTCACATAACTATTGCAGAAGAAAGAAAGAAAGCATTTTACCGATGGTCTGTGTGATTAATAAGAACCTAGAATTTTGAATTCCCAGTAGGCTGTGTTGAAGTTTCTCTTAGGAGTAGAATTCAGGGTGCTATAGAATGATATTTACTCCTTGAACCCAGAAATGGCTAATCTAGTCATTGTCCAGCATTCCCTGTACCTTGAGACTTCAGGTAGATCCCTATATAAGAGAAATACCAATTATAAGCACATACTGTTCCATTATTCACTGATTAGCCATACCACAAAAGAAAAATTCTTTTTTCAAATTGCAATAGATTTTTCTCAAGGTTTAGTTGAAACTATTCTTTCTCTCCTGAATTTAAATTTTAGCATCAGAGTGCTCTAAAAATCGAAGCAAAACTTCAAATGAGAAAAGAGGAGGGTGGGAAGTTATAAGGGTCTTCTTGCTTCTCAGCCAGGTTCTAATGGGTTCAATCCATGGAAACAAGAATTCGTAAAGACACAGGAGATCACATGAATTTGTGCTTCTTAGGAATTCAGCCACAGAGTTTCTGGAAACATGAGAAATAGTCATACCCCAAACATGACCTTTGATCCTTCATGTTGGTAATTTTTCAATTTGGTTTATACAAATACAGTTACTAAATACAGAGTGTCTTCAAGGAGGTAACACAGCTCTTTTCATAAATACAAATTATATTTGACAATATGTCCAAAGCATAATATGCCATCATTTTATGAGATGTGGATTAATCTCCCTATTACTAGAGAAAAGAAGAGAAAGATAGAAATAATGACAATAGATTTTGAGCAAACTATTTCATCACAGTAACAAATTTGAATATTATTGCAATAAACATAAATAGGCAAATATGTTTAGTTTTATTTAATGACCTCCTAAACATTTTAACCTATGGACCATTTTTAGTGAAATTTGTGTTACCATCCTTGGAGAACCGTTTTGTAGACTATAGACTTCTGACTTGATAGATTTATTATTTTTTTTGCACTTTAAATATATCAGCCCACTGCCTTCTGTCTTACGGTTTCTGCTGAGAAAAATGTTGATGATCTTATTGAGGATCTAATGTATGTGCAGGTTTCAAATTTTTCTTTTTCCTTTGGCTTTTGACAGTTTGATTATAATTGTTTCAGTGAATCTTTTTGAGCTCATCCTACTGGAGTTTAAGATTCCTGAATGGAGGTTACTATCCCATCCTTGTGGAGCTTCCGAGTTGGCTCTGTTTATACCAGTTAAGCAGGGACTAGGTCCACTGAGAAGAGCACTTCTCAGTTTTTGGCAAGATTCTAATAGGTGACAATGACAAGGCTAAGAGAAGCAGTAGTATGCACCCTGCAGAACAGACATGGAGCATGTGCTCCTGAAGTTGCCTTGTTGAGACCTCAGTTATTTTCCATATTGAAACAGTGCAAGGACTTTCAGGAGCTGTCCTTTCAGTTACCTGAAGGGACATGAGTCAGCGCTGGGCAGGGTATGTGATGGAAGGGGATAAGGATCGGGCACTAGCATAGCCTGCAACAGCTATTTCAACTCTCATTGTCAAATTATATTTAGAATCTGTCTCCCATCAGAATTCTGGCTCTACCATTCTCTTAATTATATAAAGTTAGTCCAGTTAATTAAGTTCCCTGAGGCTAAATCTTTTTCTTATGTGACTGGCCAATTACTGTGAGAATTAGGTAAGTATAAATGCCTAACAGAATGCCTTTCCTATTGTAGATGTTAATAAATGTTTCTTTAATGTAACACATAACTGTATTTTATTTTGCTGACTGTATTTTAAGTGCCTTTTTCTCCCCCTTCATATTTCAAAGGAACATGAAGAACATTTAAACTTAGTTGATTGACTATTCTAACCATAGATTGAAAAATTATGTGTATTGTCTTGTTACTTGTTGTATCCGAATACTTTGATAAGGACAAAAAATAGTGCTTATTTTCTGTATCACATCTTCATCTGTGAACACAGTTATCTACTAGTTTATCACAGTTGTGCTTCCAACTGTGTCCCAGGGCTAATGAGATGAGGGTAAAATGCAGGTGAAGTGATGCAGGTACTGCGGATTGTGGCTCTTACCTGCTTAATGACGTGTACGGTCAGTGTCATGTTAGGAAGAAGAGCAGGAAAGTTCATCTTTTTGAAGCAGAAGTATAATGTTCAGTGCAAAAAAGTCTTGTAATGTTTTCCAACAGATCATGGGGGACAGAAAAGGTGAAATAAAATACTCAAGGAGAGGTATCTGTTCTCCATGATTCCTCAACTCACTTTAAACTGGGAGAAGCAAAGTGACACGTTTAACTCTTGGATTTATTCAGGCCTAGATCTTTAGTTCTTGCATAAAAGTGAACAAGCCGCCATCTGTGCAAACAGGTGATTTGAATGAAGTGTGATACTGAGTATTAGAATATTTGGAGAATTTAAGAATACCCAGTGTAATTTTAGTAAGATGAGAAATGCGAAGCACTGACTGAGTTAGAAGATAAAGTGTGGAAATATTTGTGCAAAAGGCTCTAAGCACCTGAATGCATCACATTTGCCCATAGTCATTTTGTCATGGATATGCTCAACCCAAAGAGCAGATGGAGCCCTAGGACCTTTGTGCCTCCCTGAAAACGCCACTGTGGTCAACTGAGGCCCTCTTGGAAACAGCAGGAAAGGAGATGGCTTATGTCATAACATACTCAGGTATTGCTCATCCCTGAGTTAGTTAGACCTGAGTAATTAAATGACTCTTTTACCTTTAAAAAAGACATTCTTGAAACCTGAAAGCTGAGTTGCCACGGGAAAGAACACACAGATTAGAAAGACCAGCATGAAGGAGCCGTATCAATACTAGTCATTTCTTCAGAGATAGCCAGTGTCGCAGAGAGTAGACTGGATTTAGAATCCTAATTCACAAGTTTTTGTTACTGATTCCTCACTGTTCACCTAACTTTCCGTGGCCTTACTTTTTTATTGATAAAAGGAAGGGATTGGAAAGGATGGACTCTTTGTTTTTCCTCAGCTCTTCAAAATAGTTTGGAGCCAATTATTTCTGTCAATTTTATTTTCAGAACTCTTTTATGGAAACAATGTATACAAATTACTGACTAAATAGTTACTTAATTTAGTATATCAGCATGACTAATGTCTTAAATATTCATCGTTTATTCACAATGTTCTGCATTGTGTAGAGCCCTGCATTAGTAAGGAGGAGAAGGTTCAAAGCAAAGGAGGTCCTGTGTTTGCTATTATAAATAGTAACCATAACACAAAAAGCAAACAATTTTTGTTTCAAAGATGGTGAAGAATTTAGTTTTACCTTGAGTAGTTGGAACACATACCAGGTAAATAATGTATGGTATTCTTTGTCTATTACACCAAAAGTTTTGGTTTTATAGCCAAAATAAATCTAAAAAGAGTTTGTATTTTAAACTTTTGGCATCTCAGACTTCTCCTCTTTGGTCATCCTTGCTTTTTTTTTTCTAATTTTTTATTTAATAACAGCTTTATTAAGATAAAATTCATGTACTGTAAAATTCACTCTTTTGAGTACAATTAATTGGTTTTTAGAGTATTGACAGAGTTATCTGACCATCACTACGCTCTATGTCCAAAATGTTTTAATTGCTCTCAAAGGGAAACCCAGTACTAATGAGCACTAACTTCTCATTCCCCTCTGCTCCCAGCCCCTGGCAACCAGTAATCTACATTCTATTCATGTGGGTTTCTGTGTTTTAATATTTCCTATACGCTAAATTATACACTATATGGCTCTTAGACCTACTTTTTCCAGTTAGATTGTTTTCAAGGTTCGTTTTTCTTGTAGCATGTGTCATTCATTCATTCCTTTTTGTTGACAAATAATTTTCTATTGTAAGGATATACTACATTTTATTTATCTGTTCATCAGTTGAAGACTTTGAGTTGGTTTTCATAACAGTAAGGATGAATAGAGGTCAAGTGGAGAATTAAAAATGCTAAGTGAGTCATATAGTTAGCGTTGTTACCTCCATCATCAGTGTGCCCCGATCACTTATGGGACACATACTCTGTAAAAGATACTGCATTTTTTGCATATTACATTTTTCTTTTGTATTTCAAGTGACAAAAGACAATTACAGATATCAAATGTAGCCAGTATAAAACTTCAGTGCTTAGGAAGTAGAAGACTTAGATTTCATCTTAAATCTCTAAAACATACCACTTCTTATGATTATATATGAGGGCTGTCTAGAAAAAATCCAGCCATAAATGTCTCTGTTTTTCATATTACATGGCTGGCTATTTTTTGGACAGCCCTCGTTTATTATACTATATGTACTACATATAAACTATATTTATTTACTTACTATTTACTTATTTATTTAAAGGAATCATGGTCAATGGGATGGGTGGACCTTGAACTTACCCATGGTGCTTAGTATTCAAGTACTAAAAGATTTGTTTTAATGATGATCAGAGGTAGGATGCGGATCAGGAATTTGAGGAAAACCACCACTGTGATAAAAAGTATATTTACTATGATGATGGTATACCACAAATCGATTGATTTTATATAGTATGTTTAGAGTTTATTCTTATTGCTAAGATTTATTTGCAAATTCGTTCTGGTTATTTTTTTCCTTTTTTTTTTTTTTTTTTTTTTGCAAACCTGATAATTCTTAACAACTTAAAGCTTTGATGGATATTTGTGATTCTTCCAGGGCATACATCTCCTCAGCAATCCCAGACTGATCTGCTGCCAACGTATTTTCCCTATTTCAAGAGAATGAATCTCTGACTACACATTCTGGCGAAAGCACACGTTCCTCTTGGCAAATTTCCCCAATAGGCCAGAGAAGTCTTTTTATTTTAGTAAAAATCATTTTTGCTCTAGGGGAAGCATAACTTGGTAATATGGCAGGACCCCAAACAAACTGGGAATATTTCTCAGCATTTTAATAATTACTAAAATGTATTTTCTCTTATGGATCCATTCTTCTGCTACCTAATACCAATTACACACACACGAGAGGGTATATATGCACACACAAAAACACAAACTTATAATTAATTATGCAGCACTTTCCTGCAGAACAAAATGCAAATATGGTAGGTTTGGAGAGACATTGTTTTTGTTGTAAATAACACCATAAATAAAATCAGTCTTCATCAATGCGCGTGTACTGTGTAGTAGATCCATTTTTTATTTTGCTGAGCCAATCTTGAGACTTTTCTATATCCCCAACATTTCTTTCTTAAAAATTAACACATACCCAACCCTCAGCAGGAATGGGCATGAGATTTAGTCTTGTGCCTATCAGAATTACATTGTGTATCCCTAATACGCAGGGCAAAAATTCTTACCTGGCCCAATCAGAACCAGTAAGAGCAATAAATCTCTGATTTACAATTCAGTCCTGGAAAGAGAATCTTAATTTTTCCTGTTGGGCTTGAAAGAGAGAGGCTATAGTTGTCTTTAGATTTTAGAGCCTGTCTGAATGGTGCCATCAGAAGGAGTACTATAAAATAGCACTAAAGCTCCTAATGACTTCTTTTGAGGACCTGCATAAAGTTATACCTGAAGCCAGATGTACAGTATAATTCTTTTTTGGATTAAGGTCATGTGAGTTAGAGCTTCTGATACTTGAAACCAAAATAGCCCTTTACTTTTCTCTCAGATCCTACCCTGAAATAGAGAATAGTACAGTGACTTATCCATGCATCCTTATCTCATCAATCTTCTTTCAAGAACATCAATTTGTATAATAACTATTTATAGTTAAATAAGTTACATTCTAGGCATATAACAGATGTAATTAAACCCATTATATTACTTAAACTCACTAATATCTTACTTAATCAACTCAGTCTTTTCTTTTTAAACAGTGTTAAACTTTTAACATTATTTAAAAAGAAAAAGAAACTGCATAGGCTTGAAAAGCAATGTCATCCAAACGTAAAAACAAAAACCTGTTGCCCAAAATTATTACTTCATTTCCACTAGACTTGCTCATAGAACTAACTACAACTTTCTGATACTGGTAATCATCTTATAAGTATTTTCATTATTAATCCCAGTGTCTGATTGTCTTTGAGCATCTGAATTTTTAATCATTCCTTTTGTCACTTACTTCAATGTTGTTTCTGTTTAAATCAACACAATGCTTCTATTTTATTCAACCAAGTCAATTTTCTATTAAATGAATTCTTACCTTATGGTTCAATTATATACTTCTAAGAATGCAGTGATCAGTTTAGTTTCTAGAGATTTAATTGAAAAACACAGAAATTGATAAAGGTATGTCATTATGCATTAGAAAAGTCACAGCATCTGTTGTTTAGATGTATGAATTAGTTTGTCAGACAATAAAATTCCTCAGTACTACTTTGTGAAACTATTTTTTAGGGCTACAATATCTGCATTTCCTTTTTTCTACATTTTAAACATTGCCAATTTTTCTCTTCTATATTGCCAGTTGTCATGTTTCAATTTATTTTTTCTTTCTATAATATCAATTTGGGATCAAAGTGTTAGGAATTTGAAATAGCTTAAGAAGAAATTTCAATAATGGTTTATAATGCCTAATCCAAAATGTTGACAGAAGGTAAAGAGATACAAACCATGATATACACTGAAATCTCAACTGTGCGTTTTATAAAAATAACACATTCAAACTTTCAGTTGTTTTTTCCTTGACATGTTATCATAAAATACCCTGAAAATATGTGTGTGTGTGTGTGTGTGTGTGTGTGTATAACTATAATTAGAAAAGAAGCAAAAAGTTAGTATCTTTGATCTCATGTGTTTTTTTTACCATCTCAAGTTTGCTGATATTGAGCATAATTACAAAAACATTTTCATAGGCTAAGAAAATATACCTAAGACGCGTTGGCAAACGTAATGGATTCACCTGTTCATTTAACTGAAAGACCAAGGGCAAAAAATTGTATCTTGATAAAGAAGGACACAGCCTTATCAGAGATATTGGAGAGTAAATATGCATGTTGGTGGGACAACAATGTCAATAGTTAATGGAAATTTGCTAAAGTTCATGGACTGCCTAGGAAGTATCCAAGGAGGATAGCAAAATAGCTAAGTTATGAATGGTTAAGTCTGCACATATCAGTATTTAAATAGTAGAATTCAGAGTTTCCAATGGTAGTCAGTGATGCAGGGTGAAAGCATTAACTGGATATTGATAAGTTAATGTTTGAGTTTCTAATTTAAAAATTTGATAAAAGATTATTTGATTTATGATTAAGTTCATGAAATGTACCTATGCACTTGGAGGCATTTTATTAGTGATATAGAAATTAATATTATAATTAAAACCTTGAGTAAAAAGATGGTTAGAAATGAGAAAGGTTAGCTTTTAAGTGAGTAGCTGTGAAGGGTCTGAGCGTTTATCCTACTTGCAAACTAACATACATATACACATGAGGCCTTTGAGTCAGAGACAAAGAGAATTTATTGCTCATATCAACAAGCAAATCACCACCAGGCATTGTGATGAGAACTGGATTGTATCTTCTGATTAGTAAAATACCTTACAGGAGTGAAAGCCCATATCTGCCACCTGCCACAAAAACAAAACAAAACAAAACAAAAAAAACAACCCTAAACTCTTCAGCTTGTATAGGATTGCTGGTGGCCTGGTCATCCTCCAAAAGTACAATTGGAGGCTAAGTTCAGCCCAGTTGAATCTCTTTAGAAATGAGAAAAGAAAAATGGTGACAAGTTAGTGTCTGACCAAAATGAAAACAAAATTAGAGAGAAGAGCAATTTAGATATTTGCCGAGCCTCTTAGTTTTGCTCTATATTTTATAGTTTACACGTTACTTTAAATTATGCTCTATTCTCTGCATATGTCTCTGCCGTGTAGCTTTCTAGACCTTAGGATACTAGAAACCCAACCAACATGTTATCTTACATGGGATGCTCAGCGAAGAGAAAACATGCATCTGTTTATGTCTTCCCTTTGCCTACCAACTTCAGTAGACTGGACCACAAGCAGAAATATTGAGTATATCTGAAGTTAAGATAGTTTTTGGTAAAGACTTAGTCATTTCTGAAGGCTTTAACTGAAGAAAATAAAAACCAGTTACAAGTGGTACTTATTCTACTGCTTATAAACAAACCTTCCAATGGGAAGAGATATTTGAAATCCTGGGCAGGATTGTTTTATATTCCTCTTATGCGAACATTTTTACAAATAATTCAAAGAATGAAATGATCATGTGAAAATTGCTGCTATTCACATTTTAGCTAAAAATTTAAAAAAAAAGATTATTAGTTGAGTGGCCATAAACTGCTCTATTATTAAGCCTATAAAGGGCTCTATAACAGAATGTACCATTCATAGAATTGACACATGAATTAATGATGATTATTTACAATTATGATGACTTTTGGATGAAAATGACCTTTATTCTGGTTAATCTAAGTTTGCAAAAATGACCTTTATTATGGTTACTTTGATTTTAGAATAATGCATTTATTTTGTAAAGCTATCTTTATGATATTTATGAGGAGTTTAAATCATTTAAAGGAAAATATATTTCTCATGCTCATTTGGAAAACAAAACTCTTTTGAGTATATAGATATTTGGGGGAAAAAAGCATTACAATGGTCAGTGACTAACATTTATAAATATAGTAAGTAAAAAATAAATTATCTGAATGAAGCGAACAATTGATAGTCTAACGTAAAAATCAGTAGTTGCCTTTTTAAAGACCAGATAATAAATATTTTAGGCTTTGTAAACCATAAGGTCTCTGTTGCAACTATTTTAATCTACTATTGCAGTGGGAAAACAGCCATAGACATATGCATATGTAAATGATAAATGTGGCTGTTGGCCAAATTTGTGGGTGACAATTTGAATCACAGCCATAGCTAAAATTTGTCACATCCTGGCCTAACACACTAAACTAACGATCTCTATCTTTATCTCTACCTCTATCTAACTATTTATATCTCTATATATTTTAATATAATTTGTATTATATTTAATTTATGTTATTAAAATTACATCAAATATTTTGTTTTATATTTAATTAAATTAAAAGTAGCATTTATATTAATTTAATTAATGTGATTGATTTATATTAACTTGTAACATAATTTTAATTTAATTCTAGAACATGAAGATAGGTTACTGAAGTTTAGATTTGCAAAATTATTTTAGAGAAAAATCATTCTGACACTCTTTAAGTAGTAAGGCTTAATTTAAGACTACTACAATACAGGAGAGACGATTGCAATAGGGGGAGAGAGACTGAACTCAACTCTGAATACAGCACAGACTCCTGGGGATTTACATTGAAGGAGCTGAGAGAGGGGACCAGTGGATGGGAAGTTACTAAGAGGTCAGATGGTGGGTAGGGGAATGCTCACTAACGTGATTCAGTAAGATTTTTGCTAAAGGCAGGCCAAGGCCAACGCCTAGTGGAGAAGAGGGATCAGAGGAAACTGACTACATTTTAGTCAAAGAGAGAGTCTTTGTCAGTAGTAATAAATGCATTTCTAAATAAAGGTAAAACAGTGAAAAAAAATGAAATATGAATGATGAATGTGGTGAAAAGACTTAATCTTATAACAAAGAAAATTATTTGTTGAGATCCTTCTTCAATGGGATAGGTGCTGTATTATACACTATAGAAGTTAGAAACTGCTAAAGGCTGATTCTCCCAAAATACCAAATGACCTGTTACACATGGTAAAGCACAGGTGAGTTTATGACTCACTTTGGTAAAGGAGATCACCATCTTGAACTAGAGCGAGCAGCTTATGGAAAAGGAAGAGAAAAGGGGGAATGCTTGTAAGGCTGCTTTTTTTGGATCTAGTTTTTCAACAAGCTGTGTTGATCAGCTTTGGGTGATGTTTGTGTTATAAGAGTTTAGGATTAGTGAATTTAGGGAGGTGAGGTTTTGGAAGAAGCTCTTGAATACTGAACACTAATTTGGTTGAACTATGCTTTGTTCTGAGAAAGGGCTATTTACATTAGTGAGCATTAGTTGAGTAGTCCATTTATTAAGTGAATGAGTTTTCAGAAAGCTCCTAAAGAAAACGAAGATGCTATTTGCAATGTCATCTTCCTAGCAAGAATTTCTTGAAATATTAAAGTCACATTATCACAGACTGTTGAATAGTAAACTTAGTAATAGAGATAGTAACGTGTGGATGTGGATAGTTTTAATTCTGAAAGTAATAAAATAACTGAGTCTGTCTTGAGTTTACAACCTAATTGAAAACCCAAAACAAACACATCAAAATAAAAATAGATGGTAAAAGGTATGAAAGGAATTAAATGATTATTTATTAAATAACTCACATAGGAGCTCAGAAAGAGAGAGACTGAATGAGAATTTTAGAAGTTTTGCAAATTTAACAAATCTTTTAAGAAGATGAAAAGTCTGGACACTACCTACATCTTTATTAGTGGGTGTCACAAGCAAATTTAAGTGGGAATGAAGTATGAGATATGTAAACAACTGTAAACAACAGATGATTCTATATCAGGAGGTAATCACCATGGAAATATATGTTGAGGCCACACAGTGAGTAACCGAATTGCCAGTCTTTGATTTTATATTTTAATATTAAGGAGTCATGAGTCTTTCTGGGGCAGCTGAGGGAATACAAAGTGTTTTATAGAATTTGTGAAGCTGTGTGATGGGAACAAATTAAAGGCAAAAAAGCCTAAATCTTTCAACTCAGAGGTTTTAAGTAAAAACATTATTAATATAGCAAAAAATTAGAGCTCAGAGCTGAGCTTGAAGGATGTCTTTGTTTACATAGATGTCAGCTGAGTGGAATATAGAAATTTTTGAAGAAAATTTGAGGGCAAGGTAATGGTTCAAAGTCAAGAGAAGAGGATTTCAAAATCCTTCTGTTTATCATTGTTTCCCACTCTGAAGTCAAGTGACATATAGTTAATTGTGGTGGATGCGCACAATGGATTTGGTTATTGCAGGTCCTGGGTGATGCTGTTTGCAATTTCAGGGGAGTGAAGAGTGAAGTTGAATTGCAGGGGAAATGGAGGCTAACATGCATGTATCGCAGGCACAGAAAAAGACAAAAACCCCATAGACAAAAGATTTATCGAGGCTTATTGTGAAAGAAAAAATTCTGGGAGAAAGCAAAAAACTGAACGAAGGTGATTATCATTATTATTAATAATAACAACATAGAGAAGAATTATTATGTGGTAGGTGTGCTGAGAGGGAAGCACATGAGGCCAAAGTAAAGCAAAACCAAGCAGTTTATTTGAATATCTGAGTGCAGACAGACTGAAGAAGGCTTCAGCTCAGAGGGGAGGGAGTGGGGATCACTTAAGGGTCAGGGCAGCCGAGGGGGTAGGTCTCACTCTTGCATTCTAGTGGGGAGGCATTCTGTTCTGCAAGTCTGCAGTTAGCCCATTCAGGAACTTGGTGGTAATGTTTGCATCCATTGACTTTCTCATCCAATTGTGTCCATTGAACCATGACTGCCAAACAACTTAGCAGGAGAAGTTTTAGTAAAAGACAAATGGAGTCCTCATTGTTCCACCTAACAATATATACACCATGAGATGTGCAATTATGCAGCAGGAGGTACCAAAATCCAATATATAAAAGCACTTGAGGCATATTGATTTGATTACAAAACAGCTTTTGTTTTGCAAAGGAGAAAGATGACCCATTTCCAGAAATCTGGGGACAAAGAAGAGTGTATGAAACAAGATTTTAAGGTAGACAAATTGAACAATAAAGGCATTTCTTGTTGAGAAAATAAAGTGGCCATATGGAGCTTGGGACACTTTAAAAAGTGATGAAAATTTTGCATAGTTGTGAGCAGTGTTTTCAGATAAATCCATAAGAAGCTGCTGTGTTTCAGTTATGATTAACTCAATATTCTAGAGTTACCATTGATATATTTAATTATCAAATCGTGATAGTTAACAAACCCTCCTTAAATTCATTTGAAACTGTGATAATCATTTTATTATTTTGTTTCACTTTTTAAAAAAATGCTCATTTTATTATTTGAGTGTAAATTTTTTAAAAATGAAAGTTATAGAATATTTATTTTAGATATACCAAATATAGATTTTAAAAAATTTTTATTATGTTTATTGAGGACACATTGGTTAATAAAATTATGTAGGATTCAAGTGTACAGTTCTATAATATGTCATCTATATATTGCACTGTATCTACCACCCAAAGACAATTTTCCTTCCATCACTGTGTATTTAACCCCTTTCACTCTCTTACCCTCTGATAAACACTAAACTGTTGTATGTGGCTAGGAGTTTTTATTTGTTTGTCATGTGTATTTGTTGCTTTCAGTTTTTTATCCCAGATACAAGGGAAGTCAAATGTTTCTCAACATTTTCTATCTGACTTATTTTGCTTAGCATGATACTATCCAGATCCATCTATGTTGTCGCAAATGACAGTATTTCATATTTTTTTATGATGGAGTTGTATTCCATTGTATATATGTATGACATCTTCTTTATCTAATCATCTCTCAAAGGACACTTCAGTTGTTTCCATGTCTTGGCCACCAAGAATAATGCTACAGTAAACATAGAGGTACATATTTCTATGGATAAATGTTTTCACATTTTTTGAGTAGATATCCAGAAAAGGATTTACTCAGTTGTATAATGATTCTATTCTTAATTTTTTGAGAAATTTCCATAGTGTTTTGATAGCGGCTGTACCAATTTACATTTCCACCAAGGTGTATGAGTATTTCTTTTTCTCCACAACCTCTCCAACACTTGCTTTTCCTTGTCTTATCGATGATAGCCATTCTGACAGGTATGAGGTGGTATCTCATTGTGTTTTGATTTGCATTTTCTTAATAGCTAGTGAAGTGGAAAAATTTTTTCATATATTTGTTGGTCATTTGTATGTCTTGGGAGAACTGTGTGTTCAAATCCTCTGTCTATTTTTTAAATTGGATTGTTTGGTTTTTTTATGTTGTTTAGTTGTATGAGTTGCAAATATCTTCTCTGTGGTTGGTTGCTTCTTTGTTTGGTTGATGATTTATTTTGCAGTGCAGAAGCTTTTTAGTTTAATATGGTCCCATTCATTTATTTTTGCTTTTATTTCCCTTGCATTTGAGGTAAAATTTATAAAATCCTTTCTAAATCCCAAATCCGTAAGTTTAGTACCTGTTCTTAGTCTATGCTGTTTATTATTTCAGGCCTTATATTTAGGTCTTTGATCCATTTTTAGTTAATTTTAGTATATAGTGACACATAGCAGTCTAGATTTATTCTTTTGCATGTGGCTTTCCAATTTTCCCAGCACCATTTATTGAAGAGGCTTTCTTTTTTATATTGTATGTGTTTGTTTTCCTTGTCAAAAATTATCTGGCCATCCATATTTGGGTTTATTTCTGAGTTCTCAATGCTATTTCATTGGTCTGTGTGCTTTTTTTCTGCCAATACCATGCTGTTTTGAGTATTGTCACTTTGTAGTATAAATTGAAGTCAGGGAGTGTGATACCTCCAGCCTTGTTTTTTCTTCTCGGAATTGCTTTGACTATTCAGCTTTTGTGTTTGTTAGTTTGTTTTTTTAATTTCATACAAATCTGATGATTTTGGTTTCTATTTATTTTAAAAAATGCCCTTGGTATTTTGATAGGGATTACATTGAATCTTTATATTGCTGTGGGTAGCAGAAGGAAAGTACCTGAACATAATAAAGGTCATATAGGAAAAACCCTCAGCTAATATACTTACTGGTGAAATACTGAAAGCTTTTACTCTGCAATCAGGAATAAGACAAGTATGCCCCCCTCACCACTGTTATTCAACACAGTATTGGGATTTCTGGTAAAGATAGCAGGGTAGGTAAACGCTGTGCTCACCTTCTGACAGAACCACATTGATTACAACTAAACTGCAAAACAATCATCACTCAGAATTGCCTAAAGTCTACCTGAACCAAAGCCCCCTACAACTACAAACATCCAGAAGAACCCACCTCAAGGATAGTAGGAGGGATGGAGACATGAAACAGGCTGGTCCCATACTAGCCTGTGAACATTAAAAATCAGGAGGTATATCTCAGCTGTCGTAGTCGACTTGAGTGCACCGAAGGGTCTCAGCTCCACACCAGGCTTTCTAGCCCAGGGTTTCAGTGCTGGGGAGAGAAGTTACCATAATTTCTGGCTATAAAATCTCATGGAAATTATAGCTGAGTGAGCCAGAGGGTGGCCACAGTCCTAGGTGCTCTTCTTAAAGCAACAGCATGTAGGTTTACTCCCTGACAGACTCACTTGCTGATGGACTCACACACCAAGCTCCAGTGCTGGGGCAATAGCCTGAAAGGTACCAGGGACTTACAGGGAGAACCTGAATTGTCTGGCTTCAGGGTGATAGCTGGAGGGGCAGCTTTCTCCCAGAGGGAGGAACAGGCAGAAACTATTGTTTTTTAATTGAGCCCTCCCCCTTTCTGTGTGCCAGATTCCATATTTGAGTCTCCATTAAACTGGCCATCACCTTTTGTCTGTTCCACCCTAGTAACTCTCTGAGACCATGTGCCACCCAACTTTTGGGCACATCCAAGACACTTCCAGTGCATTCTCTGTACTACCTGTCTTAGATCATGCTGCAGACTTCCATAAATTCTCTCAAGAAATTCACAAAACCCCAAAAAGCAGCATCTGGCTTTGGCATGTCTCCTACATCTATCTGAGTAGCCCTAAGCCTAGCATTAGTGGCAGCTGGTCTTGGTTCACAGATTGGACTATCAAGGCACCGCCAAAGCCAGTGCAGGTGGTGGACATCTGTAAATTGCTATGTGGCTCATACCATGTGGCCTCAGACAGGACACAGGTTGCAGCAAACCTTGGCCAGTGCTAGGTCCCCTCCCAGGAAGACCCCGGGCTGCTATTCCTGATGGTCTGCTTCGGACCAAGCCAGAGCATTACCCATTCACCTCTAGGGATGATACACCTAAATGGCAGACTGGGCAGGCGTTAGAGCCCCACTAAAGTGACCCCTACTCTGTAGGTCAGCCCCTGCACCACAGATCCTCCACTGTAGTCATGGTCAGTCCTCACAACCAATCAACCTGAGGGGCATTCTCTCCCATTGACATGCAAACAGTAACCAAGGCTCAAGTCCAGTAGGAGGGCACACACAACCCACACAAGGAATACACCTAGAGAACCCAGCTCTGGTGACCAGGGAGACTGTACCACAGGGTTCCACAGGACACCTACTACATAAGGCACTCACTGGGAGGCATAGCAGCCCTACCTACTGCATATAAACAAACACAGGGAGGCAGCCAACTGAGGAGACAAAAGAAAATATTTCAAATAAAACAAGAGAAAAAGGCTCCAGAAAAAGAATTAAAAAAAATGGTGACAAGCAATCTACCAGATGAGGGGCTCCAAACACTGGTTATAGGGTTGATTAGTGATCACAGAGAGCATTTCAACAAAGAGATAGGAAACATAAAAATGGAGATAGAAAACAAAAAAGAAACAGTCAAAAATAAAGAATAACTGAAATGAAGAATCAACAGTAGATTCAATGAAGCAGATAATTGAATCAGTGATTTAGAATATAAATTAGCAGAAAATCCCCAATCAGAGCAGCAAAAAGAAAAAAGAATCCAAAAAATGAGAATAGTGTAAGGGGCCTCTGGGACAACACCAGTTATACCAACATTCGCCTCACAGGGTGCTGGAAGGAGAAGAGAGAGAGCAAGGAATTGAAAACTTTCCTAACCGGGTGAAGAAAATACATATACACGCCCAAGAAGTATAAAGAGTTCCCAATAAGCTGGACCAAGACACATCATCATTAAAATGCCCACCTTTAAAGACAAAGGAGAATCTTAAAAGCAGCAAGAGAAAAGCAGTTATTTACCTACAAGGGAGCTCCCATTAGACTCTCAACTGTCTTTTCAACAGAAACTCTTTAGGCAAGAAAGATTGGCGCAGAAAGTTCACAGTGATGAGAAGCAAGGACCTGTAACCAAGATTGCTCTACCTAGAAAAAGTATCATTTAGAATTAAAAGACAAAGTGCTTTTTGGAAAAGAAAGAGCTAAAGGAGTCTGTCACCACCAAACCAGTATTACAAGGAATCTTAAAAGGACTTCTTTAAAACAATAAGTAAATAATAATAATAATAATATGAGTAGTAATATAATGACAATTACTACAGGTCTATCAACAGTTACTTTAAATGCAAATGGATTAAATGCTCCAATCAAAAAACAGGGTAGCTGAATGAATAAGGAAACAAGACCCTTACACATGCTGCCTTTGGGAGACTCACTTCAGATCTAACTGTACACACAAACTGAAAGAAAAGAGATTGGAAGAAGATATTTCATGACAGTGGAGAAAAAAATCTGAGGTAGCGAATCTTGGGCAAGAGATAAAGATGAACCCAGTTATTCCCTTTTGAGTGTGTATCCAAAGAAACCCAAAACACTACTTTGAGGGGATGGATGCGTCCATGTGCTCACTGCAGCATTGTTTATGATAGCCAAGATGTGGAGGCAGCCTGGGTGTCTGTTGATGAATGAGTGGATAAAGAAAAGGTGGTAGGAATATACAATGACGTAATGCTTCGCCATAGAACAGAATGGGTTCTTGCTATCTGCGGTGGCATGGTTGGACCTGGAGAGTAATGTGCTTGGTGGAGGATGTCAGAAAGAGGAAAACAGAAGTGATGTGATTTTATATGTGGAGTCTAAGAACCAAATAAACAAACAAACAAAAAAAACTGAAACAAACTCAGAGTGCCAGAGAACATTTTGATGATTGCCAGATGGAAGGGTGGTTGGTGAGTGACAAAGGGAAAAGGATTAAGAAGTATAAATTGGTTGTTACACAGTAGTCTTGAGGATGTAGGGTACAGGAGGAGAAATATAGTCAATAATACTGTAATATCTATGTATGGTGTTAAATGGGTACTAGATTTATCAGGGTGATAGATGGGAGGGGTTTGGTGAGCAGGGTGGAAAAGGTGACGGGACTAAGAAGTACAAATGGATAGTTATGAAATAGTCATGGCGATGTAAAATAAAGCATAGGGAATATAGATATGTAGTAACTATGCATAGTGCCAGGTGGGCACTAGACTAGTCAGAGTGATACCTTCTAAAATTATGTAAATGTTTATCCTCTATGGTGTATATCTGAAATTAATATAAGTAATACTGAATGTCAAAATAAATAATTAAAGTTTAGAAAAAACTAAAACAAACAAATAAAAACATAGTATTGGAAGTTCTAGCCAGAGCTGTCAGGCAAGAGAAAGAAATAAAAGACATCTAAATTGTGAATTAAAAAGTCAACTTGTCACTTTTTGTGGATGACATGATTCTTTATATAGAAAATCCTAAAAACTCCAGTAAAATAACTACCAGAAACAATAAACAAATAAAGTGGCAGGATACAAAATTTGTGTACAAAAATTTAACGTGTTTCTATGTACTGAAAATGAAATTTTAGAAAAAAATGAAAAAAATTATTTTTGCATTTGCAACAAAAACTATAAAATACCTAGGAATAGAGTTAACAAAGGATGTGAGGGACCTATACAGTGAAAACTGTAAGACTAAATTATTAAAAGAAATTGAATAAGAGATGAAGAAATGGAAAGATAGTCTGTTAATTGATTGGAAGTATCAACATAGTTAAAATGGCCAAACATATTTTTAAGTGAAGATTATATTTGGGTTAAAATGTGTCAAATAATTATTTTTTTCTTACTTTTGAAAACTCTCCCTGTAGTTAGATGATAGGCAAATAGAAATATTCAATCTTGGAATATTAAGAGCAACTTATGTCAAAATTCAATGCATGTTTACATTATCAAAGACATTTACAATAGCCAATAAAAATGACTTTTTAGTAATATACATGAAAGGTAAATGGTGTCAACTGTGAACTTCCCAGAACACTTCCAAAATAACCTGTTAAGAAAAACTTAGTTTTTTGTCATTTATCAGGGACGACAACACTTTGACAGTCTTAGAATATTCAGAAGGGGATGGCACGTTTGGGGGACATATGTATAGGGTTGAGGATCTATACTTGAGTGTTTAAGACAGGTCTTTCAGTGAGGATCTGGTAGGAGCTGGGCACGTTTCAGGATGCAATAGATTAGGATTTGTGAACCCAGAGAGGTATGCATCTTCAAGTGAGTATTCAGAAAACAATTGTTTGATAATTAAGAAATTGCTCAGTTTTAGGAACTTATGTTTTAGATAAATTAATTTTCAGTAACTTTCTGAAAAAAATTGAGTATTTGTACTGATTTACAGCCTTATTTTCATGGGCAAAATTTTTCAAGAACCCAAAGTAGATCTTACAGATGTTGGCCCATATCTGTCTTGGTGCTAATAGTTAGGGTGAAGGCACAGACCACGGTTCTCAATTTCAATAGCAAACTGAGAATTGTGATGTGAATTGCTTTATTAGTTGCATTGTGTGGGAAAAGTACAAAATAAAAGGTTTCATTTACCTGAAACATATTACATTAGGGTATACTACTATGTTTTTACTTTTGTTGGAAAAAGGGGTTTGATAGAAATGACAATAATGATCATTTAGGGAACAGAGACCAAAAATATATTCTTGCAGCTCAGGCTGGAGAGGCTAGACTGGTACTGCATCTTGTCATACCTTTTTATTTAAAAGAACTGACTGAATTAAATACATGTTCAGGATAATTGACTCAGCTTGCGTTGAGCTGAAAAAGGAAGAGAGATAATTTAATCAAACTACTGTATAGACATGCATAATACTGTGTTTTAAGCATGTTTCAAGTTCACCTACTTTAATCTTCTGTGTTAATGCACTTTACTCATTGATCTGATTCACTCATATTTCATTACCTAATATTAAACAAAATATGAAGTGACAGTTTTGAAATATAATTCCAGAATGTAATTTATTAATGCAATAATGGAAGTTTCAAAACTGGGAGATTCCACTAGTGATTATAAATCAAACAGTAGGATAGAATAAATATGAGACCCAGAAGATGAGATTTTAAAGCCCAGAAATAAATTAAGAAGGTTCAATAATGGCAGATATTAGATGCTTTTAAAATACTTTATACAGAAATCTGGATTAAATACTAAGCTAGAGAGTTTCACTTGAATTAAAAAAAAAGTTTCTCCAACTAATGTAGCATTAATAATCTAATAGTAAAATTTGCAGGCATGCTGATCTAAAGGCATTTATAAATCTCAAATTCTGTATATTTTTTAAGTCTAAATAATTATCTAAAAATTTTACTTAGAAATATTAAATAGCATTTATCTTCTCAAAAAAGCTTCTCTTCATTCTACTTTGTTTCTAAGAGAAATGAAAACTAATTTTGCTCATTTTACCTCTAATATAATACAACCTGTCACCTACCTGTCAATTTCTCTTACCTGATGGAGCCATGTGTTACTGCCTCTTCCATTGAAGAAGGACCACCATTCACCCTAAAATCACTCTCTAATCTCTTCTTTCTCCCTAAATGACAGACTTCATTCCTGTTTAGAAAGCTGCAATGTGCTTATCCTCTGAGAGGAATAACACTCATCAACTGATGTTTTGTTGTATTTCTTTTCATGATACAGTAGAAGGGGGGATCCTTTTTTTCTCCTAATTTAATGTTAAACTGTTATAATGATGATTTGTTAAAAGCATGCTGTTTTTCTCTTAAAAATCAATGATGATAGTGTTCATCAATATCAAGAAGTGGTACAGAATTGAGGATATAAAGAAAAATAACAGAGATCATTAGTTGAGATTGAGCTATTGATTCAACTAAATATTAATTGAGATCAGGAAGGCAAGAAACCAGAATCAGCTAACAAGACCAAATGAGTAACATAGGTGACTGGTGCTGCCATTGAGCTGTGATCATAAATTAGGGATAGAAAAGAAAGGGAAGATAGGAAAGGAATAGGAATCAAAATGAAATATTTATTATGTATATAAACCTGTTATTTGTTCAATGTCACTAGAAGGGTCAACAGGTAAAGTTGATAAAAAGAACCCTATTTATTTACAGCTGTTGAAAGAAGTTCAGAAAGTGATACAAGGCCTTATTTTAAAGATCTCCTAGGACTTTCAGTCCATGTAGTCTGCCTCAGAGTGACTTGAAATATTTCTCTTTTGCTTCTTTCTTAAAACACCATTTGTTTTTCCTGTCCACCAGGCCACTATTCTAACATGGCTCTGTCTCCTTGCAATTAAGGTCAAGAAGAGCTTTTGACCTTCTGTGCCATCCTTGACTCTAATAGGAGAGTAACATTAAACTCCTGGTCTTATGAATGAAACACAAACAAAAAGAAAAACACGTTTTTATTTTTTCTAGTATTGATTGCTTCTCATCATATAAGTTCTAATATTACTATTTATAATATTGAAATAACTATAGAGCAGGTCAGAAAATCTTGCATGGCCAGAGTGTCAGACATGTCTGTATAATGTTCATAACCCATCATGCAGCACTTGTTTACTATTATACAGATGAAGACATTCAGATTTCTGAGAGGTTGGAGCTTACAAATGCCATGGGAAAGGCATTTAGTGGGTAAAACTGGAAGGGAGATTATTATTATATTTTTAAAAAACACTCAAAACTGATTTTATTTGCATATATCTCCTTTTACCTAAATATACATAAATAAACTCATACATATCCTTTCTGGCAGTTTTTCTTCATGTTGATATTGTTAGTCTGAGATATCCAAAAATGATTTGATTTCCTGGTGAGTGTGACTGAATTTAATTCGAAAATATATAAAGTCAGAAGCAATTGAATTATTTTAATGAAGACATCATTCTTCTAAAGTTGACAAAGTAAATACAATGGTATGCTAACAGTTTTAAGAGAATTTTATCTGGGACCAAACAAGCCAGATGAAATACCAGAGACAAAATTCTCAATAAAAAAGAAAAAGAAGTTGAGTACGACTTGAGCGGTGATAAGGACTGGATACATGAAAAAATCTGCATGAGGATGGTTCAATATGAGTAACCTCAGAATTGTGTAGTTATGGTTAACTGGCAGCGCTTTCTGCAAATTTAACTAGATCATTAATCAGGTACAGCTCACATAGGAAACTGGAGGCACTTCTCTTTGTTCCTTCTTTCTCATCTCAGAACGGGCAGCCGATTTCCCGTATCTTAATTAATTTTCATTTGTTTAACCAGGAATCTGAGTGGCTCTCTCACTAACCATTTTCATTGCACAATAGACCAGATGCTAGGCAGACTTCCTGATCATTGAAGAGGGTAAATGTAAGCCAAGTATAGAAATCTGCTCGGGTTATTAAAGGCTAACAATGATCATTCTTATGTGTCTGTTTATAATGCACATTTTCTCCTTTGCAGTTATTATATTACACAGTCAATGTGTTTGTTTATCTATTGTTACTGTCTTTGTTGTTGCAGATACAGATGTGGTGTATAAAAGCGAGAATGGACATGTCATTAAACTGAATATAGAAACAAATACAACTACATTATTATTGGAAAACACAACTTTTGTAAGTAATGTATAATGAAATACTTTATGCATTTCAGTATTGTTTAGAATGCTCTCTAGGTGTACATATTTTTTTTTCTTCAGATCCATCACTTGCAAAGCATTGCAAGTGAAAAGTTAGAGCTGGAATATCATTAAGAATTACTATACTATTTGTAGAAAATGCCCATTTAACCGTTGGCTTCATTTCTTTTTCTCCATTTGTCTTTTTTAGTAAATGAGTAAATATTTCCAAGGATAATAATTCCTTACAATTGATATTTCTTCCAATATTATTTATGTAAGATCAGTCATACAAATGCAGATTTTTTTTAAGTAGCTAGTCTAACACAACTTAACTATTTCTCTCCCTTTACTTTCATTCCTTCTGACTTTCTAATTCTGTTGTTTTCAATATCAAGCAGAAGGTAGCCTTTTTCAAACTGACCTTTTGCCAGAGTTAATGTGTTTTACTTTTATAATTTAAGATATTTTCAATATAATTTTTCTCCTCCAAAATCTCCTCCAGAATTATTTAGCCTATCACTGATCAAGTAACTGATGGTATGTATTTTACTCCTCTAAAGGAATGTGAACTTCATCTTTCTGGTAAATTCAGTCCTTAAGATTAGGTTTAGCTATGATTACCTATCATGTAAGTGATAATGAATTAACTGTTGCAAATGTATCAAACATCACTGGAAAACAGTGCACAGTTCTTTGCTCACTTCTATATAAACAAAAGTCTCAGTATTCTTATTAGACAAGTTCATAATGCAGACGAAACATAGTACAAGGCCTCAGAGACATTCTGCACAAATTAAAGCAATCAATAAACAATCAGCTATGGGTTTTTTTTTTTACTTACTCCTACTTATACACTTGGAATCAACATTTAGATTTCATGTTTATTGTAGTATATAGCCAGGTGGAAGACATAGGCTGGAGCCCTCTGTTGTTCAGTGTTTTTATATATTAAGAGAAAATGATTATTGTAAATCATGAAGAAAAAAAAATATATATATATATCTTAGGCAAAATTAAACCAACCAGTTTATGTACCTTAGTAATTAGGTTATTAACTAGCACAGAATTATGACAATTTTGTTTTTAAACTAATCAGGTAATTCACAGGTATAAGAGGAATGCAGCTCTTTATAGCACTTGTAGAAGGCTGAGTATATATACTTGAATAAGGCATTTTGCTCCCTTTCTAACACTATGATGTTCCTTAGGGGAGATAATACTACTCTCATAAAAAATTTTAATAAACAGTGTAGAGCAGTATGTATTAATTCCTAATTGGATGATCCTCAGGGATCCTAGAGAAGGGGCTAAGGAATCATTGAATGTTCCTGAAATCAGTGGAAAAGAAGCCCTCAGTAGGAGATAGGACAGGAGGCTGAAAGCAAGAGTTAGAAATGATGAGAGGGTATGCTCATTATTTGTTGATTGAAGCCAACGTGAACTGATTTTTGATAAAATTAGTTGGGAGTAAATGCATTTTCAGTTTTGTTTTCTTTATCATAAATTATCACCTTTTGGGGAGGAGGAGGGGGGAATCGGGCAGTATAGGCCTCCAGCTGCCAAGCATTTAAGTTAGGTATAGACACTCAGCACCTCCACATATATTCTGTTGTGTGACTGTTCCTTAATAATCATCCTCTTATACAGATAAATTAGATATTTCCTGTAGTCACAAATTATGTATTTTTTCAGCATTTATTCCTTGCTTTCTTAGACTTTATGATACATAAAAAATAAGAAACAAAAAACCAAAAACCAAAATAAAACCCAAGAACAAAACTTTTTATTATTATTCCATTATCCCAGTGTTATTATTGGTATTTCATACCAACCCCACCTCGTCTCATTGTACTTTTTTCATGTGCTAATTAATGCCATTTTATCTTTGTGCCTGTATATTTGATCTTTTTAAATCCTTTGAAAAGGTCTTTTTCTTTTCTCCTCTATTTAGGCTATGACTCTTAATTATCACAGGGTCATATTTAGCAAATATTCTAATTTACTGATTTTCTAAGATTCATAGGCTCCCTAAAGATATTTATGTGACAGCAAAGATAGTTCAGCAATTTGTAAAACCAAAAGGTGTCAGAATTCAGTGGAGGGGTAGGCAGATATGTGTGGCATGTATTTACAACCAGTTGACCCAAAACTGCAAAAATATCATTCCTGTTGATTTCAGAGGAACTCATTTAATCATTCCCTTCCAACTCCAAGATAATATTATTAACTATAGTTGTGTTTTTAAAGTTAATGTTAGGCTAAAGTCTGGATTATGTTCTCTCTGAGGCCATTCTTTTGGAAAAAAATCTCTTATTAAGAGCATTTTATTTATACTGCAGTTTTTTTCATTCAACAATTGTCAGTATTTTAATTATAATCATAATTAATTGGACCAGATCACGATAAAGAGTTTTGTCATAACAATGTGCCAAGTCAATTAAAAAATAAACATTATTGATAAAAATGTGATAAGAGAATGGCCTATTAGTAATGACACATTTTGCTGAAATGCAACTGCCATTTATTTTCAAAATTAAGATAATACCACATTGTCATTTCTCTCCTTAAATACATTTTAAATATGAATAGTGGATACTTTTAGCTTTGTAATGATAGTTAACAGACTCTATACAATAATGGGCATGGCTGTCAAAAATAAAACAAAAGTAAATCATTTTCCTGAAATAATTGTCTTAAGGCATTCTTTGGGATTGACTGCAGGTAAATTTCTAATGAAGGAGGAAATTAAAGGGTATATAACTTTTTGAAGAGAAGTTATATGAATGAAATGATTTAACTCCCAAACAGCTCTTAATCATTTCTAAGTGTTTGTAAATGTTATCTCTTAAAGCCAGAACTATTTCAAACAAAAGCTCACTCACAATGACATAAAGAGGAAAATGTTTCATATTAGGTATACTCTTGCTGTCTGTAAGTTGAATATCATCAATTGTTTTGGCAGAAAGTACAGCAGCCATAAATAGTTATATTAAAACACTTTTTTTAATTAAAAGGAAACTGGGGACATGCATTCAAGCTACGTGCTTAAACACTGTTAAGTTTATGTACACTGATATGTAATGGGATAATTGACAGATGAGATTCTCACATTTCTAATTCTGAAAATCTGTAAATTTTAAAAAATTATATGGGCCATATAAATAGCCTAAAAAAGAGGGTAAAAATTCATATATGGCAACAGAATAATTCCAAGGAACATAAGAACCACATATTTTTTGGTCCAATTGTCTATTTAAAACTCATTACAGAATAGTAGGTTTGACTAGAACCTACTTTTTGACTTACTGAGGATAGAGATAGCATCATTTGGCTTGCATGCCATCATAACACTTTTAATTGTTTATATTTTTATTCATTTTGCCACTGGGTATATGGGAGTTGGGGGAATAGTTCTAATTCTGTACTGTCATGAAATCAAGGAATTTATTTTCTGATTCATGTTTGAGGAAATAGTTGTCCTGTGAAAAATTACAGCAACACAAGTAAAGAATTGCTTTAGTTGTACCTACATTTTCATCCTTTAAAATTTGAAATAAAGGAAGTTATTGCAAATTTCTGACTAGCCAAATGACCTCACACACTGGCTGTAATCATAGAAAATATGTCAGTTTAGAAATATCTGGTCTTGGCAGTATATGTCAATACCCCATTAATGATTGACATCAGTAGTGTAACAAATAATGATTAGCTAATGAAGTCACAGAAACTGTACACTTACAAGCATATTGCTGTGTACATGACAGTTTAGTTTCTTTCTTTAGACCAGTGGTTTTCAGTAAGGGGTACTTTTGTCCTTAGGAGACATTTGGCAACTCTGCATACATTCTTGATTGTTATGATTGGAAATAAGGAGTTTGCCATGGGGAATCCAGCGTCAGGAATGCCCATTCTACAGTACACAAAACAAGTTCTCACAACAAAAAAATCATCCATCTGAAAATGTCAGTAGTGCCAAGTTTAATAAATCCTGTTTAAGCCTGACATACAAAGGAAAACATGTGATGGTTCAAAGGTAAGTTTTTCAAGGTGGGATTAAAGCAATGGATCTTTAATGAGTAATTGTAAGGGAGGATCTTAAATATTGGCTTCTGAATTCCTTATCTTGAGAAATTATTATTTTTTTAATGGACAACTCTGCAAAAAAAGACCATCATGCATGAGTGGAATCATTTGTCTTATATTCCTCTCCTTTAGATGATTTAAATTATAGCCAGAAGTATTACCTCAGTTTTCTTATAATTTTTTGAAGTTATTTTTCAATTGAGACTGTTTTTTGTGTAGACAATGTCTCTATTTGACTATTGTCAATGCCTTTCACTAGGAAGCAAGTGTTACATAAGTTAGAGGACATAAACTAATGGCCATTTCAGCCAGCATAATTATTTCCATTGGTGCATCTTGTTTATATATAATTGAATTTAATTGTTGTTAGATTGGGTATATCTCTCTCCTATGCCACTTCCTATTGTTAGATACATTCATTTTTTTTTTTTTACTTTTAATATTCATCTTGACAATACTGTTACATTATTCATTTTGAAAATGATTATTATATTTATTTATATTGCTTAGATATTTTCCAAATCTTAGTCATCAAAGAAGGATCTAACTTTATTCATGCCATCTGTGTATATTCAGGGAAGTAAAAATGAAGTAACGTGTTTTTCAGCAAAGATTGGAATATTTATTTTATATTTATTAATTTAGTAAAGAAACCATTGACTCTACCATGAATATTTAGCTCATTTAAAGTATTTGTGTAGATTAGAATGATGTGAAAATAAATTCCAGCATAGTTTTAAAAGTAATGGTTGTTAAAACAAGAAAATTAAAAAGAAAAACTCTAATACCCTGCAAATCTACTTAGGTACAAATTTAACTTAAAGTGTGAGAAGAAATACTTTTGTCTTTATATGTTTGAAAGTGTGACATGATTACTCTATATAATTTTATACAGTTAATCATGCAGTTCCCCCTAGTGAGAAAGGTTTAAAAAGACAACTCCACATTATGTTTCATCCTAAATTACCTCTATAAATGATATATGAAACAAATGCTACTAACATTCATTCAAGGGGACAAAGTATTTTAGGTGGTATAACCAATTTTATCTTGAATAGCACAAATTATTGCTAATAAAGCTGCATCCAGAGCTATATAAATCATTATGCAGATTCTTGAATAAGTCATTCTTGAGAGACACCAAAACTACCTAACTAATATGTCTGAATGATAGGAGTAAAACACTGATAGAAATGTTAATTTTATATTAAACATTACTTGCTGAAGCATTTGAACAGAGCTTGTTTCAATCTTGTGTGATTTATCCTCTTAAATATATACAGTGAAATTATTATAATTTCAATTATTACAATTTTCTTCTTTAAAGATGTTCATTTCGTCTTCTTACAGGTGTAAATTGCTTCTTTATGTGTCATATAGGATGATGGAATCTAACAGAAAATCAGACTTATGTGTAATTGCAATTGTTCTGGAATTCAGCTTCCTGAGAGGTCAATGCTTTGGACTGTATCTAAGACTAGTCCATTTTAACTAATTCAAGGCTAGTTATATGCCCATGAACATCTGATAAATATTTCTGCCTTTCATTTTCTTCCTTGAAAAATTTTATACTTGGATATCTCCCAATCATGACTAGCCAGTTAGAAAATTGTAAACAGACAAATTATCCTACTAATTTATGGTGGAATTTAAGCAAACAAAATATATTTTCAAGAGACCTTTGAAGATTTTGAAGTTAATGACATAGACATATCTGTTATTTTTTACCTCCCTTTGGAATTTGAAAATACCTTGGTCTTGCAGCTTTGATGATGGACAATGATGTGTTAGCAGAACTTTTGTAACTTATCTGGATTATCGAGTACAGATTTTTTATAGTACTAAAGCAATAGATTAGTATTTGAATTTGCTATAGAATACAAATGAGCATTCAAAGAAGTTCACTTTTCAACAAATGTTAAATGATAATGACAGCACATTATAGAGCTCTAAAGCATTCTATCTCCCACTTCAGTTTAAGTAAGAAAAGGAGAAAAGAAAATTGAGACCAAGAGAAATAAAGTGACTTGATGCATCTAGCATAGTCTTCAGACTATAGTACAAACTCCTTGAAACCTAATCATTTTGCTTTTAATATACTTGTGTGACTATCCCATTTAAAATCTTCTAAAAATATATATAAAATAAATTTAAATTATTTAATATTTTATGTATATAAAGATTGTGTATTTATTTATTATTTAAGCATTTTACAAAAGATACTTGAGTTAAACATACATATGGTCATAGGTATGTATACATAAATTATACATATGATTTTATATATAAAATACATATATAAAATTATAAATATATAAAATTTTACCATTAGCTAATCAGGAAGAAATCTCTAGATAATGAATAAAAAAGAGAAAAAAAGGAAAGAGTGGTTTAAATAGTATTGGTTTTCTTGACTTAGCTGAATTTGAATATTTCAATGACTAACACCTATGTCATTATTCCTTCCATGCAAATATTTTCAGTTCTTCTGGCAATACTGCCTAAGTGCACAAAGACAAACAACCTTGGCTGCATTACACACACACACACACACACACACACACACACACACACATACGCACGCACAGTTATCACCAAGTCACACACCACTCTGCTTTTCTGCTTTTTCTCCCCTCTTTCCCATAATAGATCTGTCCGAAATAATCTTTTTTACACTTCATATTCTTCCTTGTTTTAAAATCTTGTGAAGATTTTTCTCCCTTTCCAACTTTATACTTTCCCAGCATCACTGTTGAAGATACCACATGTCTTAGTTTGTTCATTTGTTTGGCAACTGCTTATTGAGACACTGTTATGTGTCAGATAATATTCCAGGTTTTGGGGATACATGGTGAATAAGGCAGTCTTCTTAAGCTAACAATAAATAAATAACAAGTAAAAATATAAGAAATTGTACCTAGCATTAAGTCCTTGCAAAAAAAAAAGTTAGCATACAGTGAGGATGATTAGGTGCTCAGAAAAGGCTCACGGTAGAGGCAATATTTTCAGATCAGGATCAAGAGTTTTACGAGTTGAAAGATCAATAATTACAAAGAACCTGGGATTTGAACTACATCAATCTAGTCCAAGAACAGAAATATGTAAGTAGTATAGGGATGTGGAGAATGGTATAAGGTAAACTCAGTGGTGTAAATAGGAGGAAATTATGTTGAGTGTTGTAGGCCTAGGCTTTGTCTTCTGATCAGTAAGCACATTTTCAAGAAAGAAAGGCACAATATCTGACTCATATTTTGGCAGAACACTGTCTACAATGTGAGGAATGCATTTTAGTGAAATTAATGTAGCCACCATGAGATCACTTTTGAGGCTACTGCAACGGTACAGAAAGGAATAGATCCAGAGCTTACACTAGAATGATACTAACAGAGGAGATAAAAAGTAAGTATATCGAGGATTTGTTTGAGAATAGAGTGCACAGGTCTTTGTTGACTAATTGTTTTATGTCTGCCAGACATAGAAGAATCAACATTATCTATTAGGTTTTTAAACACATTAAATTGGTAATTCTGTTTTAATAATTTTTAATTAGTCTTGACAGCAGTATATATTTAGTACTCAGTTGCTCTATGTGTATGTTTATATGCATTTTCTGTATATAATAGTACAATAATAGGATTTTTAGTGACCTGTTTGCAAAAAGACTTGCAGTGAAATAAAGATAACAACATAGGACATAAAAATATAACTTATCATCCCTGAGGGTTAAAAATGTACTATTTTACTTATAATTATTTGATTGAATCATTTGATACTTGTATTATGGGTTTATTTTATCCCCCACACTGTAATAGCTGCTGAAGATTTGATTGTGAGAAAATAGAAGGGTCTTGGCTATAATGATCTCATTATCTAGTAAACGAAGAGTGCACTAATTAGATAGATATATGATATTCACATTCTATGATATGAAATACAAGTGAAGCATAGGAATAAAAGACTGAAAGTGAAATACTACATTCGTGGTAGAATTTCAAATATATTGACCCAACCTACTTTGAAGAAGTCATGAGCAGCTCCCTAATGAAGCCAAAATGTGTGTACAGAGGTTGACTAGATCAAAACTAGAATTTGGGGGTAGTGAGAATAGCATGAGACATGGAACAATGGGAACTCTGGAAAGATGCTGCTGTGGCTCGAGCAGCACAAGCAAACAGAAGCCAGAGGAGGTTGGAAAATAGGTAGGGGCTAGATCATTCAGGTCATAGGGATGGATTTTTAAAGATGATCAGATCTGTTTTTTTTTTAAACAAAGATCTCTCTGTTGAAGTTGGAAAAAAAGTTAAAATTGAAAGCTTTGGCTCAAGGGAGGACAAGTAAAAACACTATTTGAGTGGCCTATGCTAGAGAGTATCAAAAGATGGACTTAGGCCATGACAGTGGACATTGAGAGAAGTGAAAAGATTTGAACGATAATAAGAAGTAAAGTAAAAAAAAGGTAACAGAATAAGTATGGTGTGGTGATGGGGAAGTTTACAAGGGGGAGGTATCAAGGATAATCATTCCTGGAATTTTGGATGTGTGGTTTAATGAATAGGGGAGTTAATCATTGAGACAGGGAATCCTGAGTGGGAATCAGATTTGAGGTTATGGTTGAATGAAAATATCTATTAAGCCATATATTTCAAATAAATGAGATATCTATCAAGTATTATTTAGAACATAATGTTCCCTTTTGAAATGTTAAAATTAAAACTTTAATTTCAAAACATTCAGAAAAATGATTGACATAATTAATGAGGTCCTTATTAATTTAGAAATCCAGAAATATATAAGCTTATTAAAGGAAATTTTTCTATTAGATTTTGATTAAGTAATTATGGTACATTTTCACATCTCTAATTAAAATTCTTACTAGTTTATGAATTTTTTAAGAGAACAGGCTAACCAAACCTTAGTTTACTTGATTTCAATAACTAGAGTAATGATGACTTAGTACAAGTCAGACAGCTAGTGCACATTCTATGAATTAATCATATTTTTTTCACGGGGCATCATTTATGTAAACATTTGATTCAGAACACAAGAATAAAATATTTACATAAATAATGCCCTGTGAAAAAATAAATAAATATGATTTATTTAATAATATGATTTAAAAATAATGTTATAAAATAAATTAATATTGATTTCAGAAGAAAAATGATTTAATTAACTCTTCTAAATTTGAATTAGCTACAAAAGAAGGAATTTATATACCAAAATGTTTATTTTCTCCACCCATTAATGGTGTGAGACTATCAGATTGCAGGCAAGTAAAGAGGTGCTCTGATTAGTGAAATGAATATTTATTTTTAACAGAGATCAAAGGATAAAATTATTTGATTCTTCATACCATTTCTATTATTTTGAAACATTGTTAATTTGTAGGATACTAAAAATTTATATAAATGCAAGAACAGTCTTTTTTTAAACCTCAAATGTACTCATTGCTTACTAAGACATTGAAAGAAATGTTTCTTACACCTTAGTCAATAAAATCAATTCATCTCTTAATTAATCGACATTTATATGATAAGTAAAATGCCTTTTATAATTAATATTTTTTCTAGTTTATTTCTAATGGGATAATCAGGGCTGAATTAAGACTTTTAAACAATCGGGAAAGAAATTAGAGTGTGGAAATTACACTAAATCCTGTTATCACACCACTCTTGAATTTTTATTTTTTCCTAGGTCTCTCCTTTCTCTCACTCTCTAGCAGTGGTTCTCAACCTTCCTAATGCCAGGACTCTTTAATACAGTTCCTCATGTTGTGGTGACCCCCATAAAATTGTTTTCATTGCTACTTCATAACTGTAATTTTGCTACTGTTATGAATCATAATGTAAATATCTGATATGTGTTTTCTGATGGTCTTAGGCAACCCCTGTGAAAGGGTTGTTTGACCCCCAAAGGGGTCGCGACCCACAGATTGAGAACTGCTGTGGTCTACGGTGTTACTGTGATAGATTTCACATACCATAATTTTCATTCATTTAAAGTGTACAATTCAGTAGTTTTTAGTGTATTCACAGAGTTTTGCACTCATCACCACAATCTAATTTTAAAATGTTTTCCAATGCCCCAAAAGAAGCCTGTGTAAATGAGCAGACTGATTTCCATCCCTGCTTTCCCCTTTGTAGCCCCAGGGAACTTCGAATCTACTTTGTGTGTCTATGGATTTGCATATTCTGTGCATTTCAAATAAATGAAATCTACAATATGTGGTCTGTATGACTGACTTTTTTCACTTAGCATTATGTGTTCAAGGCCCAGCCATGTTTTAGAATGTATCGATACTCCATTCTTTTCTTGCTGCTAAGTACTATGACAGAAGTAACACCCAGACTTGAGATGATTGTCTTACAAAATCATAATCATATGAATACATGCTTATGATTTTGTAATAATGCCCCATTTTTTATGAGCTGGTAGTCTATACCAAATCTTTTATTATAAAATCAGCATATATGTTTATGATTTTGTAATAAAACCATAACTCAAATCCAGGCATTACCTCTGCCAGACCTTGTATGTGTATACCACATTTTGTTTATTTATTATTTAATAAAAATTTAGGTGGTTTCACTTTTGAGATATTATGAATAGTGCTGCAGTAAACATTTACATGTGAATTTTGTGTAGGCACATGTTTTGATTCCTCTTGACACACTTCCTTTCTTTAGAATATTGGGTCATAAGGTAACTCTATATTTATCATTCTGAAGAATTATAACACCATTATTTTTCAAATTTCCCAGCAGTGTAACAGGTATCAAATTTCTCCACATACTTATGAATGCTTGTTCTTTTCTGTCTTTTTTATTTTAGTCATCTATTGTATATGAAATGATATCTCATTGTGGCTTTGATTTGCATACCTTTAATTTTCTAATGATGTTGAGCACCTTTTCATATGCTTATTGACCAATTGTATATCTTTGGAGAAATTTTTCTCGAAACCCTTTGCCCATAATTCATTTTTTAATTGGGCTGTTTTTTTATTGTTAAATTTTGTGTTCTTCATATGAGTATATCCAAAATACAAATTCCTTATCAGGTTAATTTTGATGAAATCACATTTATCTATCTTTTTTCTTTTGTTTTATGTACTTTGTTGTTAATCTAAGAAGCCTATTGTCTAACCCAAGGTCATGTAGAATTACTCCTAGGTTTTTATCTAAGAGCATTATGGTTTTTGCTGTAACATTTAGTCTTATCATTCTTTTTGAATCAATTTTGTATCTAATGTGAGGTAGAAGGTTCATCTTTATTCTTTTGCATGTAGATATCCTGTTGCCCATGCAACACTGTTTGAAAGGACTGTTCTGTTTCTGCTAAATCATTTTGGCACTCTTGTCATATATAGTTGACAAAAAATGTATGGATTTATTTCTCAACTCTCAAGTCTATTGATCTATATGTCTATGCTTATGTCATTCCCACAAAGTCTTTATTATTGTAGCTTCGTAATAAAACTTAATGTCAATATGTATGAGTCCTTGAACTTTATATATTTTTTAAATTATTAAGAATAGTCTTAGTTCCTTGTATTTCCTTATGGTACTTTTTTTTTTAAAGAGAAAGAAAGTTAGGATTTTGATAGAAATTCTGTTGATTCTTTAGATTAATTTGGGAAATGTTGCTATCTTAACAAAATTAAGTCTTCTGATCCACAGACATGAAATTACTTTCAATTTATTTAGATCTTTAATTTTTTTTACTTTTAAAATATTTTTATTATTAAATTTATTGGGATGACATTAGTAAAAATATTACATAGGTTCCAGGTGCACAACTCGACAACACATTGTCTATATGTTGCATTGTGTACTCACCACCCAGAGTCAGTTCTCCTTCCATCATCGTATATTTGACACCCACTTCCTCTTCCCACACCTCCCTCCCCACTTACCCTCAAGTAACCACTAAACTATTGATTATGTCCATGAGTTTCTGTTTTTGTTGCTTTCAGTTTTATATTCCACATATGAGTGAAGTCATATGGTTCTTGATTTTTTCTCTCTAACTTATTTCACTTAGCATGAACAAAATAAGTTTTAATTTTTTAAAAACTGTGTTTAGTATTTTTCAGTACATATCTTTTACTTTTTTGTTAAATTACTTAGTAGGTATTATATTCTTTTGTGGCTCTTCTAAATTGGAATTCTTTCTTTTATTCATCTTTGAATTTTTTGCTGCTAATGTATAGAAATGCAACAGATTTTTCGTATATTTATCCTTTATTCTGCCCGATTGCTGATCTTGTTCATTAACTCAGATTGATTTTTCATGTATTTCTTAGGATTTTTTATATACAAATCATGTCATTTGTTAATAAAGGTAGTTTCATTTCTTTCTAAGCTGAAAATTTTTCTCCTTTTCTTGTCTAATTATCCTGGTCAGAATCTCCAGTACAATCAATATTAAATAGAAATGGTGAGAACAGATATCATTGTCATTTCCCTGATTTTAAGGAGAAAACATTTAGGTTTTATTTATTAACTATGGTTTTAGTTGGGGGGTATGTTATTTGTAGATACGCTTTCTCAGATTGGGGGGTTCTCCTTCTGTCTCTAGTTTAGTGTTTTGTCATGCATTTTTGAGTTTGTTAATTGTATTTTCTGCATCTATTGAGATGATCATGTCTTTAAAAATTATTTTTCTGTTAATGTGATGTATTACATTGGTTGAGTTTCAAATATTAACACAACTTGTGCTACTGAAATAAATTTCATTTCATCATGGTGCATAATGAATTTTATATGCTTCTGGATTATGATTTTTGGTGTTTTGTTTAGAAATTTTGCACTTGTATTTATAAGACATTGATCTATAGTTTGCTTTTCTAGTGACTTTTTGTGTGTTTGCTATCAAGACAATACTGACCTCATAACATCAGTATCTAAGTTTTTCCTCCTCTTTTAATTTTTAAAAAAGTTTGTGAAGCATTGGTGTTAATCTTTTCTTCCCCCTGTGTTCTAACTCACCAAAAAATACATATGGGCACAGGGCGCCCTTCAAGAGAAGTTTTCTGATTACTAATTTAATTTATTTACTTTCTATAGGTCTATTTTGATGATCTATTTCTCCTTAAATGAGTTTTGGAAATTTATGCATTTTAGAAATTATCCTTTAGATTTAAGTAATCAAATTTTTGGCATAGGTTTTTTATAGTATTTCTTATTATATTTTCATTTTGTAAGGTCAGTTGTGATGCACTGTATTTCATGTATGATTTTAGTAATTTGAATTATCTCTTTTTTAAAAATCAATCTAGCTAGTCTTCAATTTTATTTATTTTTTTCAGTGAGCCAACTTCAGTTTTGTTTATTTCAGCTATCATTTTTCTATTCTGATTTAATTTATTTCAATTGCAATCTTTATTGTTTCCCCTTTTTCCTTACTTTATGGGTAGTTTTCTGGGCTTGATTTAGTTTCATTCGATGAATGCTTAGGTTATTTAATTGAGATTCTCTCCTTTCCTTCCTTCCTTCCTATATAAATATTAACAAGTAGAAATTTTCTTCTAAGCCCTGCTTTAGTAACATTCCATAAATGTTTGTACTTTATATTTTCATTTTCATTCTTCTCTAAGTATTTTCTTATTTACCTTGTTATTTCTTCTTTTACCCTTTTCTATTTAAGTATGTTTTATATTCACATACTTGTGAATTTTTAACATTTTCTTTTTTTATTGATTTCTGATTTAATTCCATTGTGGTCAGAAAATATGCTTTCAACGATTTCAATTCTTTTACATTTATTAAGATTTGCTTCATGGCCTAAGATATGCTTTTTTCTAAAGAATTCTCCATATGCACCTCTTAAGATATGTTTTCTCCTAGTATTTTCTGTCTATTAGATCCTCTTGCTTTATAATGTTGTCTAAGCCTTCCATTTTTTGTTGATCTTCTGTCTAGTTGTCTATCCATTACTGATATTGGAATTATGCAGTTTTCAATTATTACTGTTGAATTGTCCACTTTTTCCTTCAATTCTGTATTTTTTGCATTATGCATTCTGAGGCTCTGTTGGTAGGTGCATATATATTCATAATTGGTATATTTTTCTCATAAAAATAGTATATAAAACTGTTCCAAGATATCTACATCACTTTTCTCTTTCTTGCACTGTAACTGTCATATGTTATATCTTTATATAATAATATACTATAACTATCAATATAATTTTATAATTATTGAGTGTGAGCTATCTTCTAAGAAGCTAGGAATTACAAAGTGTTCATGTTGCCTTTCCTAAATACCTATTAGTTATCATTGCTGGGCTATTTTATTACTATATATAATTTCAGGTTATTGTCTAGTGTCCTTTGATTTCACCTTGAAAGACTCCTTTAGTGTTTCTTGTAGGACAGGTCTCATAGCAACATGTGCACTCAGGAATTCTTTATCTAGAAATGCCTTAATGGCTCATTGACTTTTGAAGGAGAGTTTAGCTCAATATAGAATTCTTTTTTGACAATCATTTTTGTTTGAACATTTTTAATATGTCTGCTAACTCTCTGTGACACCTATGGTTTCTTAAGAGAAGTCAGCTGTTAATTTTATTGAGAATACCATGTGTATGATGTAATTTTTCTCTTGCTGTTTTCGAGCATTTTTCATTGTCTTTGATTGTTGTCACTTTGACTTTGATGAGTTTAGGAGAGGATCTTTTTGAATTTTTTTCTACTTAGAATTTGTTGAGCTTCTTGAATATGTACATTGACATTTTTCATCAAATTAAGTACTTGTAAGTCAGTTTTTGAATTTTTTCTCTTTCTTTTACTCTTCTCTGTCTTTATATGTTTACATGCATTTTATATGCTACATTCAGTTTTACTACAAGTGGGAAGAGTATAAGGGATTTCCCAATACAGGTATGTATAGTAGTTTATTCTTACCTTAATTCAATATTTTATTTTTCTTTATAATTTTTTTTTATTTTTAAGTAGTAGACCCCTTGTATTAACTGAATAATTGCCATTATACAAATATTAATAGAGATCATCAGGGATCAAAGGTAACTACACGAATTAGGAGAGATTATAATATAAACCTTCCCCCTTATCAGCTATACTGTCAGACATTGTGAACCTTTTCAGACTACTTCAAATGCTTGGACTATCCTTAAATATGATCGCTTTTATTTATTCTTCTTCAGAATGCAGATATTCTGAATCCATTTTTGCTAAGGTGTTTATTATGATTGTGAATAATTATCTTACTTAAACAATATTAAAAACAGAGCCTAGAAAATATGACTATGGTATATACCATTGGTTTTAACAAAACATTAAGAAAGAAAAATATCTAATACATATGAATAATTGAATCATAATTTAAGAAAGTATATTATGATAAAATATGTATTTCTGCTTAAAAAAGAGGTAGAATTATGTTTGATGAAAATGAGAACACTTATGCACATCATTAAAGGTAGGCAGTACCATACTAGTATGTATTATAGAGGAAAAATACTTAGAATCACATTATGTTCTTTTTAAAAGATATAGCAAATAGAAGTTTAATTCATATAGATACACAGAATAATGTTATATCTTTATATGTACCTTGTATAGTAAGTCTTACTGGAAAAACAGAGAAAACAAATTTATATTTTAATTTTTTTGTTATAAAAAAGCAATTATTTTTATAAGTTCTAAATAAATCAGAGCTTATTTGTTTAATATTGTTTATATAATTCTATGGCTCTTTTTCTTTTTATCCTTGGTCATGTCTCACTATATCTGTAATTCATATATGACTTTAAAATATTATTTGCTTTATATTTTAATAAAATATAGTATAATTAAGAATATAAATATGTCTATTAATCTCCCTCATTGCCACTTTTAAAAGCAAGATTCTGAAAACATGTGGTTAGAAAATATAAATAGTATATTGAACTATTCAGTATTAGGAACAGTAGCCACATGTTGCTATTTAAATTTATTTTTAAATTAATTAAAATCATGTAAAATTTAAAATTTCAGTTTTTAATCATACCAGCCACATATCAAATATTCAATAGGTGAATGTATTAGTGACTACCACATTGGAAACATATATTAATGCAAAACATTTTGATTATCACAGAAAGTTCTATTGGACGGAGCTAGTACCCATGTACATGCGAGGGCTGCCTGGAAAAAATCCAGCCATAAATGCCTCTATTTTTTATATTATATGGCTGCATACTTTCTGGACAGACTTCAATGAAAGTAAATTTTCCTCCGTATCACTCAGTACACATTTTTGAAGGTTGCGATGTACATATTTATACTAGCAAAAATTTCCTACAGAAGTATGTTCATATGTCTTCTGACATCTGTACATGACCAATGTATTTCAAAATATACACAGTCCTGTACATGTGTGTGCATTTGTATTTATTTAATTTCAACAGTATTGTCTGTACTTTTTATCCATTTAATAATGTAAATTAATGATCTTTTTATACAAAGTCTTTTGTTCTCCTTTAATATTATTTAGTGATCACAGGAATTTCTTTGCTTGATCCACTACCATTTATTTTTATTATAGGCCTGTAAATACACTAAGTGACAATTTTTAAAATACATGTATGGGCTTAATTCATAGCAATAGTTAGTATTGCCATCAATAAAGGTCAATTTGAAATTCAGTATAGAGTGTCAATAGCAGTAATCAGGTCTACCAATAGATTTGATATTGCTTGTTAGTTTATACTTGCTGTCATTGAGTATTTTAATTATCAATTTGAGGAAAAATGGCACATTATATTGATTTGCTATTTTCTAATTCTGAGTGTGTGCATTGACAATTGATTCTTTTTTTCTGAGTTTCTTTGCATAAAGACTTTAAATTGGGACTTTCCAAGTGATACATTCAGGTTTAGAAATTATTTTTTTTCCTTAGGTATTTCTACTTAGCCTGGATTTTACTGGATTTATTCATTGTCAACCATTTATTAATTCCAATGAACAGAATTTTGGTATTTCAAATCTCATAATAGAGCTGTATCTGTTACTTATTGGTGAAATAAACAATGAATAGAGTATTAGGGGAGGTGGGCCAATGGAAGGAGTTGTTAATAAATGAGTAATGAACTCATTCAGATATAAATACCTGTTTAATAAAATCAGAGGAATCATTTGTCCCATATGACATTGGAAATGTTCCCCTTACAGTTTTACTCATTCCCAGCCAGGGAACCATCAAAAAAATTTTTTTATTCAGTTATTCATGTGAAATAAATTAGTGCTAAAAAAGGACAGTGCAAATTGTGTGACCTCTTTATGCTTAATACAACCTTCATCTGGAATTTAAAAATTATCTAGAAAAAGATTGATCTCGCTTTCTATGCATTTCATAAACATGGAAACTCCTAATGAATATTTCTTAGAAATAAACAATGGAAGAAATTACTTTTGATTTTGGACCATTAAAATGCAGAGTTAGTATATTACAATTCAACTCTTAAACTAATAAATTATTTTTATATTCACCCTTGGATTTTTGGTGACTATCTAACAGAGCTCCTAAGAATGGTTAAGGAGACCAGCAGTGTTTACAACTGTGAGGATGAAATGAGAAAAGAGAACCTTGTTCTTACTTCAGAGCTGAGGATTTAGGTTCAAGAAATTGAAGCTGGAAGCAGCTTCTGGTGGTTCCTTATTGTTATTCCATTGAATATGACTTGATTTTTCAGACCCTATTCTTTCCCCAAGTGAGCAGAAAAGTGTTATGCCACCAGGGAGTAAATCTAAAATTACTCTTTTTCCTTTATTATTGCTCTTTGCTTTGGCGGAGAAGGGACATTTATGATATCTGCTTATAAAATCAAATGGATACTGACAGATGACAAAGAAATGAAGAATCATATTAGTAGTAGTAGTATTACATATCTTGAGCATAGGAGTGATAGTATCCCTGTTAATATACTCAAGAAATGTTGATGTTCAAAGCTAAAAACCTGAGATTTGTTTTTTTTTTTTTTTAGGTTTTTCAAATGAATTGTGTATTCAGAACTTTTAATTTTAATATCTTGTTTGCATCCTTTATCTATTATAGTTGCATATTGAGTTTACAATGTGCACATATTTTAGCAAACTAAAGAATGGCAATTGGGAAAAGATAAAGGCATAACGAAAAGCATTAATTTAAAAAAGTTAATGTATTTAATACAAAAAAGTTCATCCAATTCAATTGAAAAATGAACAAAACATAAATAAGCTTCACACAAAACACATATTATTGATAAGTAAGTGGACATTTAACATAATTTATAAATAGAAAAATGATGCTCAATGAGGGGACAATATTTCTGTATCTATTTCACTGACAAAACTTAACTTGGATATTAGCAAGTATTATAAAGAATCTGTACAATGGGGCCTCTTACACATTACTAGCTGGAATATAATTTGTGTTTTTACTTTGTGTAACAGTTTACCATTATTGTGTGAAATAGAACATTCACATGCCCTACTATCTACATTTCCTTCCTAATTATTAATCATAAGAAGATAGTTATACACATGCATCAGAAAACTATATATATATATACACACACATACACACACACACACACACACATACATATATTGATATGAGGTCAGACAAATAATTTCATGAACTCATCCTAGAAAAAGTGCTACACACCTCATTGCTGAATATCACTACAGTCATCTTCAAAGTACCCCCCTTGGGAAGCTGTGCACCGATGCCAGTGCCTAGTCCATCCTTCAAAGTGATTTGGAACTCTTTTTCTGGAATGGCCATAAAAGCTGTCATCATACCTAAAATCTGACAATTAATTTCATAAACTTGCCATGGTGCACTTACATTGGCAGCAGTATATAATACCTCACTGAGTTGTTCGTACAGTGCTGCTAACATACGCACACCATTCATGAACTTAAATGTCAGATTTTGAAGATGATGACAGCTCTGATGACCATTCCAGAAAAGAATTCCAAAATTGCTTTGAAGGGTGGACTAGGTGCTGGTGTCCACGCATAGCTACCCAAGGGGAGTACTTGAAAGGTGACCATAATAATATTCAGCAATGAGGTATGTAGCACTTTTTCTAGGATGAACATGCAAAATTAGTTGTCAGATCTCCTATGGACACTTAGATACACATATCAAACTGAGATATTAGAGAGCTGTCCAGAAAGTAGCCTGCCATATAATATGAAAAGTAGAAATATTTGTGGCTGGGTTTTTTTCAGACAGCTCTCATATATGCATATATAAGACTGCATACGTTTGCCTAAATAACATAACTTAATCTTACTTCACTTCAAAGTCGTGATAGAGGCATCAGGCAATCCATGATCTTCTTATTATTTTCTTTTTCACTCAGTATACTGTTACCAATTAATGCATATTTGTACTTAGCTATAGTTCACTTGTTTATGACTACTATAGGATATTCCATTTCTTAATGTTATTTTCAAAATTATATGTTTTATCATTATTTTCATTAATTACAATATATTTGTATTTCTGATTTTAAAATTTTATTGGCCATCTTGTATTTTTATTCAGTAAATCTATTCTGAATGGCACTTTATCAAAAAAACAGAAGTTGTGATTGAACTAATTCTGTGTACCCAAGTTCAATTAAGATGAAAACGCTAAGTATTATGTTGTCTAAATACAATAATATCATAGGCAACAAGTAGATAGCAAACATAGTATTGGTGAGAAATATATAAGAACATATCAAATCTGCTACGAATAAGATTTGGTTACCAAAATCAGGTTTGGCTGCTTGCAGCTCATTTGCCAATGATCAAGAAACAAGGGTTGGTGGAAAGAAAAGTAGGTTTTTTCAAAGTGCCAGCATTCCAAGAAGACAGCGACCGTTGTCTCAAAGACCACCTTCCTTCTTCGGAGAACATCCAGAAGGTTTTACAGGCATGTAAGAAGAAGCAGAACAAATGAAGGAGGAGTTAGGCAATTCCTGGGTGCTGATGCCAGAAAAGAAAGAAAGAAAGAAAGAAAGAGAGAGAGAGAGAGAAGAGAAGAGAAGAGAAGAGAAGAGAAGAGAAGAGAAGAGAAGAGAAGAGAAGAGAAGAGAAGAGAAGAGAAGAGAAGAGAAGAGAAGAGAAGAGAAGAGAAGAGAAGAGAAGAGAAGAGAAGAGAAGAGAAGAGAAGAGAAGAGAAGAGAAGAGAAGAGAAAGAAGAGAAGAGAAGAGAAGAGAAGAGAAGAGAAGAGAAGAAAAGAAAAAAAGAAAGAAAGAAAGAAAATCTCCTGAAGTCTGATTTGTTCCAAGATAAGCTTGTCTTGGACCCAGTTGTAGGGGTGATTTGAACATCATCCAGCAGCCTGGTTGCCAGTGCCCAGATGTCTAAGGGCTGAAATAGTTTCTTTCAACTCTGGCATTTAACCAGACTAATGAGGTATGCATGTCAATTTAGGAAAGCAGAGCCATTGAATCTGTGAAGAGGGGAAGGAAAGAAAGAAAAGAGAAAAAAGTAAACTAAACTAAATTGTTAAATCTTGAAAAATACATTGTCACCCTTGCAATTATTTTTAACCTTTGTTCTCTCTTATTTTGGTGGGATTATTAATGGTAATACTAAACTAATGATGTCATACCAATTTTAAATGGGCCTTTGATCTGTAAAAATATTTAATATTTTTTATAAAGCAATATTGGTCATTATATTGTCCTATCTTTTTAAAAAATACAGAGATTGCAAAGTTCTCAGTAGCCATCTTCTTGCCTGTGTCAGAAATACAAAGATGTTACACAAATGCTTGAAATGTACATATCATATTTTAAACTATTAACTCTATTATTTAGGTCTATCAAACTATGCTCTTTAATATTCCTGATGGAATATCATAGCAGAAATGAACTTAAGTAATCTGCTACTGGAGAACTTCATTCTATCCATGTTATCTTTTAAGTATTATATTGAACACATTATATTAGGCTATGATGAAGGAACTTCATCCAGAAAATCTAATGTGATAGTTTTAGGACTTCCATAATTTTAAAAATGTATTTACATATGCTGTATTCCTTCGTGCAGCTGTACCCGAATGTAACAGCATCTTCTATGGGAATAATGTTTGAAATATTTTTAGAATTAAGACAATTTGAAGAATCAATACACTGTCACAAACTGAATGTCAAAGAAATTATTTTCATAAATATTCAACTTATAATTTTTCTCTCCTTTGTTCTCAGGCCAAAGTTTTGTAATTCATTGATTTTTTGTGTAGAAGAATATTGGTATTCCTCTCTTCAAAGTCACCTTGTTGCCTTCCCCTTTTTTTAAGTTAATATAATTTAGATTTCTTTAATTTTCACCCTCTATGAAAAATATAAATTGTTTTTTAAATGTTTTATTGTATGGCCTAGGATCCCAATCAATAAAATAATAATTTGACTGTTCACATTTATTGAACAATAAAGATATATGTGAGGCACTCTACATGGGTTAGTATGAACGTAGGTATTCATTCAATAGTCTTAAACACTTCCTACTTGTACCATAGCATTTTCTGCATTCAATTGTTTTACAAAATATTCTAGCATTAATAAAATTCATGATACCAAGAAAAAAATGAGAAAGGCCATCCTATATGTCTATACCACATGAATCTTGTGGGTTACACAAAGAAATATCATTTGAGCATTATACTAAATAAGTAGGCAGCTAAGAAAAGAGAATATGGAAAAAATACGCAGTAAATATTTGACATTAAAGTTTCTTGCATATGACACTGTTAGGGCTTTATTTGGAGTTATACAATAAACAAGTCTATTTGCCTCTTTCTCTTTCCTTTTATTTGAATCCAGTCAGAAAAAGAGAACTCATCTTTGACATACACCTCAAACTATAATTCAGTTGCCTTCCTTTATTATCTTAATAGTCTTTACTCCTTATCCACTCAATACTAACCATTCTCTCTCCCCATCCACTTAAGGTCAACTCACATTTTGAAACCCTTCCTCATGCTTATTTCATAATCAGTTATAGACTTCACTATAGCAAATATTCATAACATATACTTAATCACATACTGAAAAATTAATAATTTATCTTTCTAGAATAAGAGCAACTTCTGTAAATATTTTTGTCAGATATCAATAAATTAAAAATGAAGCCAGGTAACCAGGAAGTAATAGTCCAAATAAATTAAACATGAAGGTTGTGTGTGTGTGTGTGTGTGTGTGTGTGTGTAAGGATTTTGATAGGGTGGAGTTTGAGGAAGCAAGAAGAAAGACCGTAGCGCCCATTAAGACCTAACTTCTTTTTTTCCATCATTCTCTAACTGTTGAAAATGTGCCCACCTATACTTTAAAGCATAAGGTATTATCTAGCTCAACTTTCTGGATTAGTATTTTTGTTGCTGTTTTGTTTTTTGTTGTTTATAAACATAATAGATACCTACATATATATTTTTGATACATATTTTATCATCAGCTTGTTAAAAGATCTAGAAGAACACTCTCTTGAAATGCGTATTTCCAATGCATATGTCATTTGTCAATCTTAAGGCTACCAAGTTCTTCTTACCAGCTTTTATTAATTTTAACCCCATCTCATTCTTCTCTTGCTCAAGTCCTCTGTCAGGCTCAAGTCATACCAATGTGTATTTATTTTCTGGTACTTCTAAGACTTAAGTTTGTGTTTCATGATTTCTTGCCACCAACTTCATTGTCTGACATCTTAGAACATGATCAGTATCTTATTTCTTCTTGTTATAGTGTTACTGACAAGAGTGAATCATTGTAATGGAGCCTTTTAATAGAGGCATTACTGTGGCAATAAAAATTGTAAATTGCAGTTTCAAGCAACGTAGAAGAGCAATCATGAAACCGTGATCAATGACTAGATGAGCTGCACATATAATTATATACAGATGAGGTCAGTTGAATCACTTGAGCCGAAAAGGGCAAGGAAGGCTAACAAGGGAGAATTAGAATGATATTTTACAAAAAATATAATTTGAATAAGGAACAGGCAGAGACGAAGATATTATAAGAAAAATACAAGAAGTGAGCAGGTTGAACAAAAGTGTAAGAGAAAGAAAACATGCACATTTAGAGAATAAAAGTAATGGTAAACAGTACTCATAATAATTGCACTGTTGCAGTTTCACCACCAGCAGAATATGTTGTTTGAGGGATTTTGCCCCTATTGTTTGATTAGGATGGATTCGCATTGTACATTGTTCATCTGACATCTCACATAACTGATTAGTAATGATGCTCCAAGACATCTCCCAAACTCTGTTCTACAAAAATCCTGAACAACGTTATTGAATATCTTTAAGGGACTATAGCCATAGCACATCTAAATTTGTCATGTCTAAATTTTTCTTCAAATTACACTGTTTTATTTTTTTGCTTTTTCCTAGCTTAGGTCGTAGTAGCAGCATTCACCTAATGATAAATACTTGGAAACTCAGAATTGTTTTTGTACATATCTTTCTTTCTCAATCTCCAAATCTAATCATTAAATTATTTTGTCTCTTATATATGTCATCTCTTCTCTATGCCCTTGCTTACTTTTTGTTTGCTTGACATTGCTTACTGGATTGTCATGAAAGCCTCTTATCAGACCTCATGACTTCAAGATGTCAACAGATCCAACTCAACTACCAGAGTACTTGTTCTAAATTCAAATATGATTTTGTTGCTTTCTTGGCTTTAAATTTCACCATTTATAAAAACAGTGATCAACTCTTTCATATGCATATTGGCAATAATGAATACAGTTATTAATATTATATTAACATTAATATGGGGCCAGCCCCCACATTTCCAGGAATCTTTTTAAGCTACTTGTGCATTTTGTAAAGGTTATTCTCATCAGGTAGTCTATAGTTTTATTTAATTGGAAAACACTGGATCATGAAGTTTCCACTTACATTACCACCAATTATATGCAAAGAATACCATTCTGTTCTTTAAATCTCATATCGTCTTTTCCTCCTTCCTCATTCTTATGACAATTATTGCTTTACCAAATATTTGCAAACTGGCAGCCCCAAGAGAGAATCTGTTCTCCATCTATACTATGGGCTATCACTTAAAAATCATGAGATTGTAAATTAAAATTTGATTACTACCTTATCTTGAAAAATATTGGAAAACTAGAAATTATTTTTCTATAAGATGATGATTATCTGGAGCTAAGGGGCTACTGACTCTTAGACCGCATGACTACTCCATTTGACCTCAATTTACTCAGACAGCGTAAGTCTTTCACTACCTAATCTGGTTCCATAAGGCATTTTGGTTTCTGGCCCTTGCTCTACAGAAAAACATAGTGCTTTTTTTTTTTTTTTTTTTTTTTTTTTTTTTTTTTTTTTTTTTTTTGCTTTTTGGTATGTGGGTAGCTCCCTGACTGGGAATCGAACCCAGGCCGCAGCGCTGACAGCACCAGCGCCGAAGCCTTAAGCCACTACACCATCAGGGAACTCCCCCATAGTGCTTTTTATTATTATTTAACCCAATATGGGATGGAGAACATTCTAGTGGACTTTGTTCACCAACTTTGTAGCACTGTCAGTCTACCGTGGTGCTTATCATATTGGGAATGTTCAATTAATGAGTTGTGGTAGAATAAATGATACATAAAGTGAGGTACTACAAAGTTGTCCTAAGCTTCCTGAAAGGATACATTTTTTTTTCAACTTGACCAAATGTCTTGTCTTCCTTGTTTAATTGGTTTAGTTAACTACCTGCTTGTTTATTTTCTCTTGCTATCTTTCCGTGCTTGGCTTTAACTGAACATTTCTCAACGGCAGCGTTCATACGTTTTAATGCTGTTTGTACTACATTCAGTATAAAAAAATAATACACTAGTAAGCATCATTGCTACATAATGCAGAAAATATTTCTGCATTCTCTTATTTCACTAATAATTAAGTAATTAAATATGTAGGTAATGTAATAGCATTTTTGGCAATTACAAATTTCCCAAAACCCTAATTTGAAGTCATATAAACTTGTCACTCAACAAAATTATATTTATATCTGTAATTAGGGTCAGTGTTGGCTCAGAGATCTCTTGTGACTGGTAGAAAAAATTTACCTGCCAGGTGCAACAGATGATAAATGTTAATGGCTTACCCTAGGAGGGATTTGTTTGAAACTTCCAATGTACCTTAACTAAGCTGCTAGGTTGTGTTTCTTATACATGTTATCATCAACAAATCTCTTTGCAGAACCAGTGACCTGCACACAGCTCTCTAAATTCAGAGAGGTTCAGCAGCATCTCCCTTGGTATTGGGAAACTTTCTCAGTATGTGTGTGCTGCGTAAGCTAGAGGCAGAGTAGTAATAATTAATAAAGTGGTAGACTGTATAATTATAGGAATTGTAAGAGATACTAAAATGTTGTTACCGGAGGTACAGACACACGTGTGAATGTGTGAAGTTAATTTGTGTGAGGAACATCACATGAGTGGATGGGAACAAGAGAGGTGAGGTGTTCTTTAAATAATTCAGACTTCAGACAGGAAAGCTCTCTTTTAAAAAAAGGAAAGAAAAAGAAGAAAAGAACTGCTAGTGAGATAATGCAGGACTTATGAACAAAATTCCTCCTGTATTCTTTGTCATGTATGTTCCTCTGAATTTGAGAAAAGTTTAAGAACTGTGGCATTGAGAGTTTTCTAATCTATGTGACAGAATGATGACATTGCTCTCTTAATTTATTTTTAAATAATAAACTTCTTCTTACTGAGTGACAGTATACCTCCTGATATAACATACAGTAAGGTTGAGAGAGATGACCTTGTGTTCTCAAGGTCACCTTAAATTTCCCCATAGACTAATGTCTATCAAGTTTCTATATAAAATAAGTTAATGAGAGAAAAAGAAAGAATGAGAACGAGGATACCTACCTCACAGTGTTGTCATGAAGAAGATTTAGGATTATTGAGATGTATAAAAATCTAAGCAATTTACAGAGTTTACAATGGATGGTAGATTAATGGTAGCTCTATTGTTATTATTGTCATCGTTATTGAAATGGCTTTTTGAAAAATTGAAAAAATTCTTGGAATGGATGATTGCCAGTGATTATTTTGATCTTTAAAATATCTTTTACATGGGCTGCAAAAGATGTATGTATATAGGCAAAACCTCTCTTAGCATTGCCATATATTTTCTCCCAGACCATGCCATTCTCTTGCATATCTGGCTCAAAATTAACACTGTGTTACTCCAACAGCAATTTTCTGACACCAGTTGGGTAACCTGCAACTCACTTTAAATCTGACACTAACTACCCAGTGTTACTGCAGACCTCTCAGGTTAAGGACTCAGTGACTGCCACCACTTCAGATACAGCTGCAAGTCCTGAGTCTCCATTCTACCTGCATTTCTATCTGACTTGGCTACAAATTTGGCAATTCCCATAATAGGATTTGCTGGAATGACTCACAGAAAGTGCTCTAGAGTTGAACAAGTCGGGGGCGGGGGAGCGGTTAGTGGCACCAACGCCCACACTGTCAAAAATCCACATAGAGCTTTTGTCTCTACAGTTGGCCCTTGACATTTGCAGAATCCACAGGTAAGAAACCATGGTTGGAAATGCAAAAATACTGTTTTCCATGTGCAGTTGCTTAAATATGAAGATGAAAAAAACCCATGGATCCGAAGGGCTGAGTGTATTTATTGAAAAAAATCTGCATAGAAGTGTACACACACAGTTCAAACCTGCGTAATTCAAGGGTCAAATGTACTTACGATTCCTGGCCTATAAAGGGAACAGATGAAGAGGTAACTAGGGTGAATCCAGAAGGGTCTCAAATCTCTTTCTGTGGAGGTGGGGTGTGCCATCCTCTTAGTACATTGATAAGTTTAGTAACAAGAAAACTTCGCTAAATCTCATGTTCAGAGTTTTTTATTGAGTTTCCATTACCAAGGCATGGTTGGTTAAATAATTGGACACCTCATTGAACTTCATCTCTGCCCTTCCAGCCTCTCTCGTCTCTAGATAAGGTTAAGTAAGGTTAAGAGTTCTAACTCTCTAATCAGGGGATTGGATCCTCTGGTAGCCAGCCCCAACTCGGAAGCTGTCTAGCTCCTTGTCCCTACCCTACACTTTAAATCATCTCATTAACTTAAACCAGGAATGGTCACAAGGGACAAATTATTAATAACAAAAGACACTCCTATCACTAGAGAAATCTTAAAGGCTTTAGGACCTCTGTGCCAGAAACTGGAGAACTGGGTGTGGGGACACACACACACACGCATACGCATACGCATATGCACACACACACACACACACACGTATAAACTCATGAACTCATCCTACAAAAAGTGCTACATATCTCATTGCTGAATATCACTATAGTCACCTTCGAAGCACTCCCCTTGGGAAACTATGCACCAATGCCAGCACCTAGTCCACCCTTCAGAGCGATTTTGCACCTCTTTTTCTGGAATGGCCATCAGAGATGTCATCATACTCAAAATCTGGCAGTTAACTTCTTGAACTTGCCACCCTACTCTTACATTGGCAGCACTTACCAGGTTGTTTGTATGTGTAACTATTTGTTTTTCTTTTGATTAATTGGTAGTGCAAATATAAAAGCATTTGGTTGCATAGGAATTTCAATGAATTTTTGTTCTTTATTTTTTATAATAAATTTTAACATAGTCTTTAATAACATGTAGAAAAGATACATTAGCAAATGTTTTTCTTAATGAAATGTCTAATATAGCCTCTATAAGTTTTTATATCATCTGTATATATGCATGTGCATGTGTATTATAGGAATAAGAATGGCTATTTTAAGTGTTATGAGAATCAAGGTTTTTATATTTATATATCCAAATGTATGCTAATCTATTAGTAAGCTTTTCAAATAATTGTTTTATTTTGTTTTTAGGTAACCTTCAAAGCATCAAGACATTCAGTTTCACCAGATTTAAAATATGTTCTTCTTGCATATGATGTCAAACAGGTAAAGGAATGATCTTCTTTGAAAACCTTTTTTGTGTGTGTGATGCATGCAAGTGTTGTTCATAGTTTTATCTACTCACTTATAAAAAAAATTTGGCACATCTAATAGCTGAATGGGTCATTGATGGCCAACACTGCACAAGAGAAGTTTGTAGGCAATGTCCTTTCTTTCATACATGGCTATCAAATAATTGGGGCAATTAGCCAGGTGCCAGTGCTGGTCCAAGTCCATCTTTTTGAGATTGGAGAGTTTCAGGGTTTAGCAAAATCCAAACTGGGGCTTTTGACATTTTCAGGATAGCCTTACTCTCTACTTGAGCATTTCATGTGTGTATAGATTAGGGAGTTCACTAATGGCTGTGCCCTGAGTGGCAGTGTGGATAGTGTGAAGGGACTGGTATAAACATTGATTCAGTAAATAGTCAGTGGGGTTTTTGGTGGTATTTGAGCATAAACCTTGTGATTGTAGAAAACTCTGAAAGTGGGATAAGCCAAGAAATTAATTCTGAACATAAGAAATATTCTAATTGCAACTAGGGTTTCAGTATTTCATGTCAACTTTATAGCACAATTAGAGTATTATGTATGGTTGATGCGTATTTTGTACTTAGATATAATTCACACTGTTAAAAATCAAAGTAAATAATGTTGAAAACCAGTTCAGTAGACTAGTTTCTGTACAACATAAATGATTGGAAATCACTCAGGAAAGTTTTATGTGCTTTAAGATGGACAATAAAAATTTACAGACTTAAGGCAGGAAGCCTCATATAATACATTAAAAGCTTTTGAACACATGGAATTTCACAGTTTAAAGGATCTTCTATTTTATAATTTTAGTCTTTTGAAATACATACATATATATATATAGATATATATATATATATCTATATATATATATCCCTGTGCTATATTTTTAGATGAGTTTATGTTTTTTATTTAAAATGATTAATTTACACTAAAAAGACAGGAAGATTGCAATCAAAGATACCTGTTTCTATGAAAAATCTTGGCCTTCCTTAAGTTTTGCTGGGTTTTCTCTATTCATTGAGATTTTGAAAGTCAAGAAAAATAGTTGACTTCTATAAACAAAAATATTACAACATTCCAAAAACAGTTTTTACATATTATTTGTTTAAACAACTTTAACTTAAAATATATGTTATATTAAACTGATAATAAACTCATTTTAAAATTAAGGTCTTAATAGTTATAGTGATTAGGGCTAAGTGGGACTAGCAGAGGGATAGACACAAAGATGAAAAATCAGAATTAAGAACATAGAAATGGTCCCATACAACTATCCCCAAATGATTTTTGACAAGGGTACAAAAGCAATTTAATGGAAGATAAGTACTCTTTTTAATAAATGGTTCTGGGGCAACTGGACCTTTATAGATAAAACAAACAAAAATACATTAACTTGAACCTCATAGTATGTAAGAACTGAATTATGGAATTAAATGTAAAAATGTAAATCTGTAAAACTTTTAGGAGAAGAAATATCAGAAAATCTTTGAGACCTATGGTTAGGAAAATAGTTCTTAGAGCATATATCAAATTTATAGTATTTACAAGAAAAAATATTGTCCTATGAAAGACCCTGTTATGAGGATGAAAATACACGCTACATACTGAAACAAAATGTTGTAGATTCAGATATTTAACAAAGGACTAATATCTAGACTATATCAAGACTCTCAAACTCAAGAGTTACCAAAACAAACAAACTATGCAATCAGAACATGGGCAAAGACATGAGATATTTTATTGAAGAGGATATGCAGATGGCAAATAAGTACATAAAAATGTGGATAACATCACTAGCCCTTAAATAAATGCTAATTAAAACAAGGAATGTCATTATATTTATATCGAAATAGCAAACAAAAAAATTGACTTCACCAAATGATGGCAGCACGCAGGGGTATTGCATCACTCAGACATTGCTATAGAGAATGTGTAATAGTAGGCCTACTCCGGAATATAATGTAGAAAATTAGCTTAACTTTGGGTATTTGGGCTAAATGTGACAAGATTATATGAGGATATAATTAATACCAAAAATGTTTAATTAACATTATTAAAACATATTAAGATAATCTTAGTAGTTTTAATTTTTCTTGGCTTAACTTCAGGAAAACTAAAGATAGTTGTATCAGTCTCTGGATTTTTTTTAGTAAGTAAAAAAAATCAAACTAAATTTTGTAATCTTATTTCATTCATTCATTTATTCATTTTATGTATTCATCATCTATCAGGTATAAACTACTGAAATGGACATTATGCAAGGGTGTGTGTGTGTGTGTGTGCGTGCGTGTGTGTGCGTGTACACACAAGATGGTATCAGCTCCTTTGAGAAACATACAATTACATTGAAGTAATATGACCAAACATACCTATCCCATCCAATATTGAACAATGTGTCATAAAACTGGTAATATTAAAGAATATAGAAAATTTTCATTCAAGACAGTTATTTTGGAGAGGGCAGTATATGCAGAACATTAAAGATTAAGTAGGTAAAGATGAATGAGAAATGTTCCATGTGGCAGACAACATGGGACATTATGGAAACAACATTGAGTGTTTGAGGGAGAGCAATCAACTCAGACTTGCCCAGACTTGACATTTTGGAGAGAAAAACAAAAACAAAAACAAAACAAAACCTGTAAATCTTGCTGAGCCCAAATTCAAGAACTTGAATCTCAGTATACTCTATATAATTTATTCTGAGATAGATAACAAAGATGGAAAAACAATCATACAAAATCCAACCACCCAAATGTATCCCCTAAAATTACTTTGGTATGTTTATTCCTTTTATCCCCTTTATATGTAGAAGTTGGGAAACAGGAGTTATCACATATTAAGCATTGTTTTAGGCAGATGCTATTATTCTGATTTCAGAGAAAAAATTTAATCTCAGAAAAGCTGGAAAATGCAAAAACAGATAGATTTAGAAATTTACCCTCGGTCTTCCAAGTAGAAAGGATTAGCTGTACCCTAGCTAATTGTCTTTGTTCAATTGTACAGTGATTTGTCTTTATCTTCGTTACATGGCAAATGAGCTGAACTAGACAAACTCAATTAAAGGCTGCATTCCAGCTTACAAAGTCTTCCTATTGTAGGAACTTAGTTGTTTAAAAGTGTTTTGAAAAGTTTTGAGCATACAGCTTTTTTTCTTGAATTTAATATTTCTGTGGTATGCATTCCCATAAATGAAATTTTTGAGTGCAAGGATATAGCAGATTTTATAATGAAACTGAAATTTACAAGAGTTATCTTAAAATTAACTATTTAAAAGTGTGGGATTTGGAGGCCTTCAGTACATTCACAATACTGTATAACCACCACCTCCATCTAGTTCCAAAACATTTTAATCACCCCAGAAGGAGCCCCATGTCCATTAGTTAGCCACTGTCCATTCTTCCTACTTTATCCTCTGTTAACTAACAATCTGATTTCTTTCTCTTTGGATATACTGATTTTAAATATTTCATATAAATGGAATCATACCGTATATGAAGTTTTTGCCTAGATTCTTTCACTTAGCATAATATTTTTTAGTTTTGTCCACATTAGAGTATGTTTTAGTACTTCATTCTTTTTTATGATTGAATAAAATTCTATTGTTTGCATGTACCACAATTTGTTTATCCATACACCCATTGATTGACATTTGAGTTTTTTCCCCCCTGCTATTTAGCTATTATGAATAATGCTACTATAAATATTTGTACACAACAATTTTTTTCATACTTGTTTTCTAATTTGAAAGTATATAATGAGATGTGGGATTGCTGAGTAGCATGATAATTTTATGTTTAACTTTTTGAGGAACCACTGAATTGCTCTCAAAAGTACTGTACCATTTTATTTACCCATTAGTAATGTATAAGAGTATCAATTCCTCTACATCCTCATCAGTAGTTATTTTCCATGCTTCTTATGATAGCCATACTAGTGTGTATGAATCAATATCTTGTTGTGATTTTGGTGGACATCTCCCTAATGACTGATTATCATCAGCATATATGTATGTGCTTGTTAGTTATTTGTATTTCCTCTTTGGAAAAATATTTATCCAAGTCTTTTGCCAGTTATTTCTTTTTTTATTTTTGTAGTTAAAGAATTTCTTACAGAAGGCCTATTCAGATATATACCAGGGCTGTCTGGAAAATTTTCAGCCACTTTCAATATAATTAGAAATGTTTGCATGGCTGGATACTTTCTGGACAACCCTCATAATTTGTAAACGTCATCTCCTGTTTAGTAGATTGTCTTTTCACTTTTCTGGTAATGTACATTGATGCATAAATTTTTAAAACTGATGAAGTATGATTTATCTGTCTTTCTCTTATTACATAATCTTTTGGTGCCATATCTAAAATACATTGCCAAATTCAAGGTCATGAAGTTTTACACCTATGATTTCTTCTAAGAGTTTTAGAGTTTTAGTTCTTATGTTTAGGTTCTTTATGCATTTGAAATTAATTTTTGTCTAGGTGTAACACATTTTAAGGCTCTTGTTAAAAATTGAGAAACTGGGGAGTTCCCTGGTGGTGTAGTGGCTAGGCTTTGGTGCTCTCAACGCTGCCGCCTGGGTTCGATTCCCAGCCAGGGAACTACCTCCCTGCCAAAAAAAATTGAAAAACTACTTTCCAAAATAGTTGTGTCTGTTTATATTGCCCTTAGGCAATTTATGACCTGCATATTACCATCTTTACCAACATAGAAATATGTCTTTTAGAAAGGTAATTATTATATTAATAGGTTATACTTAGCTTAACTACAAATTAAATAAATACACATCAAATCAGTATTACTTTTATATTATTATACAATGCATTACAGCAAATTTCATGACATTAATTAAAAGCATTTACCATTGCTCATGACTTGTACATACTAGAAATTTGGAATTGCCTTAGCTGTGTGGTTTTGGCTCTTTCATGAATTGGCAATCAGGTTTCAGCTGGGGCTGCAGTCATGTGTCATTGACAGCTTGCCTGAGGCTGGAGGATACACTTCCAAGGAAGATCACTCACATGGATGCCAAATTGGTGCTGGCTGTTGGCATGAGGCCTCGGGTTTCTCAATACGAACTGCTTGAGTGTCCTTATAATATGCTACCTGAATTTCCCCAGAGTAAGTAATGCAAAAGACAAAGATAGAAAATTCAGTCTCTTCTGTGATCTATCGTTGGAAGTCACATGTTGCTTCCACTGTATGGTTTTCTTTGGCCACGTGGTCAGCTTTAATTTAGTGTTGGGGGGGACTACCAAAAGGTCAGGATTTGAGGGGACCATATTATAGGTGTGCTAAGATAGTCCCCAGATGTTACTCATTCATCCCACAGGCAAAGTATATCCAGTGTGTGCAAGGACCCCCAGTGATCTAGCTTTTTCTGAGGCAGATCAAGTCAAGGTCCTGAGAAGTCTCCTCAGGCATAGTTTGTTGACAACAGTACCTTGAGTATATTTATATATTCATATATATTTATATCCATTTAAATATGAAGATACACATAATTTAGACATAAATATAGATACATTTATTTTAATATGAATTTGAATAACAGTTTGGCTAACATTCTCAGAATATAGTCTCAGTTGTATTAGTTTCCTTGTGAATAATTATTATATACTGTATCTTTTGCATTCTTGTTATTTTTTAAACATCCATTTTTGTAATTTAATTATTACTTTCATTGCCCTTTTCTTTAAATCTATTACCTTTTTGGGAATGACTTATTTTTTACTTAGAGAAAGTTTAAATTTTGTGATAAAATTTACCTTTTACTTGTTATTTTCTTTTGTGTGTAGTCTCAGAAAAATGCCCACCAATATTATAAATATATAATTGTATTATTTCTACATTTATATATTTCTGTGCATAAACGTTATTTTATTTTTAATTGTTTATGGTTACAAGTGATCAAAACCTATGTTCCAAATTACCATAATAATGGGAAAACCTGTATTTTATATGTGTGAATTTGATCATACCAAGTTATCTGGGAAGACTTCAAAGGAATATTTTTAATGTATTATTAGACCATATAGCACAATTGAAAGATGTAACCTAACTCGTAGGTGCCACATATGTCTTCAGCCTCAGTTTTCCCATGGCTCTAATGAAGAGAAAGAAACATGCATACTTCTCAAAATTACTTGAATAATAGGTTTATAAAAAGAAAGACACATGATAGTAATTCTGCCTCAAGGATCCTGTGAAGAGCCACTATAAAAGATCAAGCACTCGTTTTTTTGTTTTTGTTTTTGTTTTTTGTTTTTTGTTTTGGAGTGAGGGTAACTTGCTCTAGAGAACTAATTTCCTTTTCTTTTCCTCGCAACATCCTCAGTCTGAATCAAATGCCAATTATTTAGCTAAGGACAAATTTAGAAGGTATCTTAGAGGTCACCAACTAAGCTCTGTGCGTTACCTGTGGGCAACCAGTGTTGAAACATTAATCTGTGGGTTACCAGTGTTGAAATGCTTTTCTCAAAGCTTGACTTGATACAATCATTGTGTCTAAGGTATGAAAATTGTGATTCTGGCTTGCTTGTTGCCTTTTCCATGTTAATTACACAATTTAACAAGAACTGCAATGATCTGCAATTATTATGTCCAAAGTCTTAAAGCAAGTATAATTACTAACATAGGTATATGAACAGTTTTTGACATTTCTGTATCAAGAGCTACATTATAAATAAATAGTGTAAAATATAATACTATAATTCTTAGAATTTCGCTAAGAAGCCAAAATAATATTTTTGTATTAATAAGACATATTTTATCAAACTTGGGATGAATTTTTTCTTGTAATGTAGGACTATTAATTCTAATATGATAATGTGAAGACTTCCTCCCATGTAAATTATTTGTGCTTAATGATATTAAAAAATTAATTTCAACTAAGTGAGAAGCTGCTTTTCTTTTTCTAGTCAGATTAATGTTTCCCATAGGTAACGTCCACAATACAGTCCCTAGCTCATTTCTGCTGCATAGATTTTGAGAATGTGTTAACGTTTGTTGTACTAGGGATGTATAGACAAAGATGATTGCTTTTTTACTGTAAGAATCTTACAGTAAAAGTTTGACAAAGGCTCTAATATACACATTCTACTAACAGTATTACAAGGGAAAAAATAGGTAGATATGTGGCAGAAAGAAGAACAGATAATTTGTGACTGGAAGGGAAGATCTTCCAGGAAGGAAAGATCTATCTGTAGGAAGTAGAGACTAAATGTTTGAAAAGATAGTCCTGCTGCAGGGGCATTTTGGACTGGTCTATGAGCATCTTCTGTCCTTCTTAATGCTCTTTGAATCTTTCCAAAGAAGTCTACTGGTGGTAGATGGGCTTAAACCTCATGGTGGGAGGGAATATCTGTGGTAATTTCATTTTCTTAAGCCTGTTTCTCAAAATTGCAGTACTTGTCTGTTGCCTGTAGGTACCTCAGTTGGTGACTCTATTTACACAGAACAGACCCTAAAGCAAAGCAAACAAAGAAGCCTTCAGGTGGGCACCCCTGAAATATTGGAGAAAGGAGCAGGAAATCAGATAATCTTTAACAATATCCTCTCTTTCAGATGTTAAATTTGTGTAAATAGAAACAAAATGTCTCACCTTATATATCCAGATTGTTTCGTTTATCCAGCTGTTCTTTTTAGAATATAACAGTATTTGACAAAAATTATTTCTAAAATAAATTGTATATTATTATGCCGTGGAAAGAGAACCCACTCAGTGCTTTTCTCCTTGGCTCGTGACTATCCATTTGAACACTGATTACTCTGTAATAACTCAGCAGGAGTTTTCCTGCCTGCATTCTCACATCTGCACCCTTGTCTAAAGGACAGAGTAGGTTGAATGAGGAGTCCTGGAGCTAAAGACAAGTACTGTATGATGTTACTTATGTGTGGGATTTTTAAAAAATCAAACTTGTAAAAACGGAATAAAATGATCTTTGCCAGGGAATGGTGGTTGGGGGAGCAGCACAGATCTTTTTTAAGGTATAAACTTACAACGAGTAAGTAATGAATAGTAAATAAGCCCTAGAGATAAAATCCACAGCACAGATAATAGAGAGAGCAAGATTATGTTATAATTTTCAAACTTAAGAGACTAGAACATAATTATCCTAACTTTAAAGCAGGGATAATTAGGTAACATGATAAAGGTGCTAATTATTGTTACAATGGAAATCATATCACAATATATAAATGTATTGAATTAACATGCACACTACCTTAAATTTAGAAAATATTTTATATCAATTATATTTCAATTAAAAAAAAAGAGTTCTGGCAATGGAGAGAGAACGTGCTTACATCATCTCTTGTTTGAGATAAATGCCACGGCCCCTAACTGGTTTTCCTTCTATCTCCCTTGTGCCTTTTAGTGAGTTCCCCACACTCCAGCTAAATTGATCTTATTAAAAAAAAAATCGAATTGTCATTCTCTGTTTAAATCTTCCCAAGGCTTTTTGGAAAAAGGACCAAAAGTCGTACTACAACCTACAAGGTCCTGCCAGCCTTTGCAGCCTCACTTCCTACGCTCCCCCGTTGCCTTCAGCACTTCTGGGATTTCCTACAGTCCCTTGAAACACCCTCCCATCATGAGACGATCATTACTCATCTGCCGGGGGCAAACGCCTTCATCATGATAAGTTGTACTTATTCTTTAGATGCCAGTCAGTCATGTTTGCCTCAAACATTAGAACTATTCCAGACTTCTCAGACTCGGTCAAATCTTTCATCATAAGTTCCTTGGGACTCTATAGTCTCCTTTATAAAATTTATCACAAAGGTACTATTGTCTAACACATTACCTGCCACAGTGTTGCTAAAAATTAACATATGAATTAATAAACCAGAACCTCTGGCAAACTTTTCCTTAAAGTGCCAGGTGAAAGTGAGTTTCCTCTGTGCTTTCCTGGCATCTGGTTCATACATACATCTTGATATTTCTGTCATTATACTGAACATTTCCATTTATAAATACATTCTCTTCACTCACTTCTAAGAGCCTTAACTTAAAAAACTCTGCTTCGTTCCTTAATGCCCATAGAGGTTTCTACAGAGAAGACATAGTAAACAGTCCAAGTTTGTTGAACTAAAGCATTGCTCTCAATATTGTTTGCACACGAGAATCACCTGGAGTTTTAAAAATTGTTAATACTTAGGGCCTATCCTGAGGAAATTCTGATTTAATTGGTCTCAGATATAGCTCAAACATTGGAGTTTTTAAAACTCCCCAGGAAATTATAATGTGTAGGGAGGGTTGAAGAGCACTGAATTTAAGTGAACTGATCTCTTCCACCTCTTGAAGACTTTCTAGACTCCAAACAAGGGAAAAATTAGAAGTAAAAATAAAAATACCAGCTTTTTCATACTGTACCTACATTGTGCCAAAATCTTTACTTGTACATCTTTATTCTTTATAATTTCTCTTTCTATCAATAGTAGTTGATGGTATTCTTATTCTTTGGTGGAAATACAGAGACAAAGATTTCCAAATTTAGCGAATGATTTAGGATTGAAACATGTTATGGTCCCCAAATAGCAGCTTCAGGATGACCTGGAAATTATTAGCAATGCAAATTCTTGGGCTCAGCCCAAACCCACTGAAACAGAAACTCTGCAGATGGTGGGTGGGGCACAATCCTTGGTATAATGAGCCCTCCAGGTGATTCTGATGCATGCTTAAGGTTGAGAACCACCTCTCTAGAGAGACCAGTTTCTGAAAGTCCAAGTGTTCTACCTGAGGAAAAACCAAAGCATCTGGAACTCACCTATGTACATGACAATAATTTAGAGCAAATATCATTTAAGAAAGATAATATACAATTTTTTCTTTGGTACTTCAAAATAATTTGATCTGGGTTTAATGTCCATCTGCTCCTTTCTGACCTTGGGCACTAGTCAGACCTCATTTACCTTTTAACGTTGATGCTTATCTATCATGTGATAATTATATGTGGCTTAGTGGGGACTGCATGGAATTTAGAGCAAAATATGTGAGTTTATATTTAAGCTAGTCACACTTAAAATTTTGGTTAAAGTGTATCATGCATATGGGAACATGCACATATTATAAGTATAGCTTCATAAACTTTGACAAACTGAACATATCCCTTTAACCATCATCAAGATCAAGAAGCAGACCATCATGTGCTCCTCTTGAGTCACTACAAGGGAGACCACTGCTCAAGCTTTTAACAGCTTGAGTTAGTTTTGTCTGTTTTTGTGCTTGAGGTAGATAGGTAGACTCATACAGTATGTATTAGTTTGTGTGTCTTCTCTCACTCAACAGTAAGTTTATGAAATATATCCCTATTCAATAGTTGGATAGTCCCTTGTTCATTTCCCCTACTTTATGGTGTTCCACGGCCTAGATCAGAGTTTATCCATTCTACTGCTGATTGGACTGTAAGAAAATATGTATATATTTATACAAATAATAAAATTTTGAGTTGGATTATTTCTCTGATCCTCCTTTACTTATCCAATACCCTTTTTCTTCATTGGTATCTATTTTAAAAAGGGACTGCAGTATAAGGAAGAAACCTTTACTGAGTACTCAAATTATGCCTCTTACGTGGGAAGTATGTTTGTCAGTTTGAACCTCTCAAAGTCCTTGCTACTTTGCCAGTGACATCATTTTTTGCACAGGTAGGAAGCTTAGAGATGTCAACTTAAGGGCCCCACTTCACAGTTGCCGAGCTGGGACACAATCCCATCTTTTTTCAGTGCCAAAGCCTCTAGTCTTTTAATCATATCATCGTTTTGAAAATGTTCTTACATGTCTTTACAGATTTATTTTGTACTCTGACATAATTATTTTTCTGTTCATTTGGAATCATATCAACTGTATTCTAATTAATATGCCCGAAGACAAATGGAACTTGTATTACATACTGTTATTTGCAGTATTCTGCTAGCGTTTATTATACTTCTCCAGACTTAGTTGTTATATTTTGTATTTTTGTATCTGCTTCTTAGAGATTACTTCTCAAAAATAGTCAACTAAATTGTGCAGGATGAATTTTAATGCCATAAATTTGGAAATATTTTTGAAGAAGAAAAAAGTATGTCAATATATGAAATCTAGATATTATGAAATCCTGATGATCAGAATATTTGTGGTTTAGAGTTGTCATCTAGTATTTTATATTTCCCGTATCAGTTATTTTTTTCTGTTATTCTGAAACATGTTAAGTTATAAATAGTATCAATTTAAATCCAGTTACTTTATATATTATCCCAATGTTTTAAATTATTAATCTATTTGAATTATTTATAGAACAATTACATTTTAAGCCATCCTTGAAAAATCAAATGTGTTTGGTATACAAGATTGGGCAGAAGTAATGCCCTTTTTTATGAGCTGATAATCTATACCAAATCTTTTATTATAAAATCATAAGCATGTAATTCTGTAACATAACAATATTTTAACTACTTTAAAAAAGGCATTGCTTCCACGAGACCCTGTATGTTTCTTTTTTAAAGACAAATGAATAAGTAGCAACAAATATTAAAAAAACTTTAAAATAATTCTCATTTATAGTTTTCTGATTATTTGGATTAACAAAACACATTAAATAGACTAATGGATAGTTAAATTAACTACATTTTTCACATCCAACTCTCTCATTGTGTCTTATGATTGGGGTCACACTTTACTTAAATTTATTGTTGTTTTGGCACCATTAGAACTTTCCTTGATGCATAATGGGACATAAATCTTCATGAAAATAAGCTCTTCCTGAATAGAAAAGTAAAAACTGAATGAATTTTTAAAATCATGTCTAAGAGAAGGAAAAAATCAATTATTCATGTGCTAGAGTTACTGCCTTGGTATCTGTCTTCCAGAGTGGATCCTCTGAAGAATAGTGTCAATACTCTCTTGAGTTGGGTGCATTCATTTTCGATTATGTTTCTACTGTTCTGTAGCTATATAGACAAGACCCTCTTTATGATAAATATCTATTTCACCTAAGAAATAATCATGGTAAAATGAATCCTGCATGCACTACTGCCTGAAAAAGTAACTCTTCTCTAGTGAATTATCTCATTAAATTCTGGGTCTTAATACTTCAGTGCTTTACAATTACAGACACATATTTAAGAAGTCTGTGGGAGTAGATTATCTGGTCGTGGGATTGTCTAAGCTATTGAGATTGATACACTTGGGGAGACACTAATATTTCAGATAATCCTATTAATAATAAACTCACAGATATGGCAGTGTAGGAAATTAACTGTATTCAAATATATGGGACTTGAAGTTGATCCAGAAATCTCCCTGCCTTCCAGTGCCCATAAAATGCACCTTCTACATTATGTTATAGCTGCTGCTAACCTCCCTTCCTAGTTAACCTCCTCTTAACCGAAGAGAAGTAACAAAGCATGAAAAAGATATTAATATCAATTTTGGATTTTTTTCTTGATTGAAGCAAAAGAATCCTAGTGGGGGAAAAAAGAGAAGTTAAGGAAAGGAAGGAAGGAAGGAAGGAAGAAAGGAAGGAAACGTAAGTTTTGAAAGACAGTATTTACAGCTTTATCTTTTTATAGTATTATAATGTATTTATCATTTTATAACTATTTCAAACACATAACATTTTTTCTTTTGATTTTAAAAATATTTATTATAGAGAATCTGAAAATTCTGAGAAATGTATAGAAGATAATTACAATGCCAATATTTACCTAAAATCTTTTAGAGAAAACCAGTGTTAATATATTGTTTTATCCCATTCAAGTTTTGTTTTAGTCATAGGTATATATACTTTTTTCAATTTATAGAAAAAAATATTAGAATACTTTGAGAAGCACTGTATTAGCAAAACACTACCATAAACTAATGCTGTGTAGTTACTCCAAACTTTAGTGGCATGAAACAGTGATTGATTATAACCATGGATTTTGCACATCAGGAATTCTAGAAGGAATGGGCTGTACAAGTCCCACTGGTGGTCATTTATATGATGGCTGTCAGATGTTGGTGGGGGCAACAGTCATCTGAAGTCCTGCTAGAGCTGAAGGGTCTGTTCCCAAGGTGGCTCACTCCCATAGCTGGCACGTTAATACTACCTGTTGACTGACAGCCTCAGGTTTTCTTCAGGTTGACCTCTCCAAGGGGCTACTTGATGATCTCTTAGCATGGCTGCTGGCTTCTCCCAGGGTGGGTGATCCAAGCGGGCAGGTGGAGTCTGCAATGCCCTTTTTGATTTGGCCTTGGCACTCATAAACCTTCATCGCCACTATATTCATCATACAGAGGCAGCTGTAATTCCCAGTGGGAGGGGTGAAAGTAGGCCATGCAAACCAGGAGATGAGGGTCACTGGCTGCCACAGATCTTGAGCTGAAGAAATTGAGTTGCATGACAGCTTTGTACAGTACATCATGGTGTCACTGTAGCATTAGGTGGTGATTATGTGCTAAATGCTGGTGAAGATAGGTGAAGCTGGCTAACTAATGAATGATTAATTAATTAACATTATGTTTGAGAACCTCTATCAATATATCACAAGCCTATATTATTTTTATGGTCCTGTTCTGTTCAATATGATTAATTTCAAACAGGACAGGACTATAAAAATAATATAGGTTTATTTATTTATTGCTTTTATTTTAAAAAATTAAGTTATTTATTTATTTTTATTTTTGGTTATGCTTCATTCAATATTATTTTATATTAGTTTTTGGTGTATAGCGTAGTGTTTAGACAATTATGTACTTTATGAGTGTTCCCCTCAATTAGTCTGCTATCTACCTGGCATTGTACATAGTTGTTGCAACATTATTGACTATATTCTTTATTCTGTACTTTATGTCCCCATGACCATTTTGTGACTACCAATTTCTATTTCTTAATACTTTCACCTTTTGTATGCAGCTCCCTAACCCTCCTCCTATTGGCATCCATCAGTCTGTTCTCTGTGTCTAGGAGTCTGTTTCTGTTATGTTTGTTTACTTTGTTCTTTAGATTTATTGAAAAATTATTTACAATAGCTGAGATATAGAATCCCAGCCAGGTAGGTGCTTATCAATAGATGATTAGATAAAGAAGATATGGTACCTATATACAATGAAATATTACTTGACCATAAAAAAGAATGCAGTCATACCATTTGCAACAGCATGAATGGATCTGGAGGGTATTATGCTAAATGGAAAAAGTCAGACTGAGAAAGATAAACCAGTTTTTAATTAATTAATTAATTAATTAATACATATAAAAATTTAAAATGAGCAAGCGTGACTGGAGAGTTGAATTAGTAGGCTGCAGAATCAAGATTATAGATAGTTTAGAAATAGGAATAGTGGCTCAAGTCAACAAAATTAAAATTATTAGTAGTTAGAGTGAATTTAAACATAGATTTTGTTTAAAAAATTTGTTTCTTAAAATATAAGATAAGGGATAGTAACTAATATAACAATTTAGGTATTTTTATTGACCATAAACAGTATAAATTTAGACTTTCTCATGAATTTTAAAAATGCTGATATATTTTTAGGCCAACTTAATAAAATTAAATCATCTGGAACTGTGTGGTCCAGTACTGTAGTCACTGGCCACATGTATCTATTGAGCACTTGAAATATAATTAGTCTAAATTGAGTAGTGCTGTTAAGTATGAAGTACATACTCTAGATTTTGAAGCCTTACTAAAAAAAATTATAAAATACTAATAGTGAGTTATAGTCATAACATGATGAAATAACATTGGGTTGAGTGAAATATATTAGTAATTGATTACACCTGTTTCTAATGTTTTGTTAATACAGTTATAAAAAATTAAACATATATATATATATGGCTAACATTATATTTCTGTTGCTGCTGCTGCTCTAGATCACTGGAGGTAAAAAATTGTGGTGTTCTAAGTGTCAAAAAAAAAACATCTGGCATCCTGTACCCAACTGGTGAATGTATAAAAGGAGATAATTATTCTCAAAGATTTAGAAACTATAACAAAGCAATTGGATATGTAGTTGTGGAAAGAGAAAATTTGGAAAACTGTGCGGAGAATAATAAGTATGTTGAGTATTGAAGGACTTTCACAGATAATAAAGTTAGATGTATGTCTTATTGTAAAATTAAGGCCAATGATATTAAATTGATATTAAATTTGGCTCAGAATAAAAATGCTTCTCTAACACTTGCTTATTCAATAATACAGAGACCATTATCAGAGGCAGTGTTTACTTTTCTTAGAAATTTCCTAAAGGTGGATAGAAACTGTCCATTAGAGGCATTGTGCAAAAACTTTTATATGGGCCAAATGTGTTGGGATAGTTAAATTCTAATGCTTATTGTTAATTCAAGAAAGATAACAGTTTTCCACCTGAAATACATCATACCATAAACACAGGAAGAAAGAGATGTTACTCTCCAACTAATATGTCAGATTTGAAATCTTGCAGAATATACAGTCCCTGACTTTTCTGGCTAGGGATTTCAAACAAAAGCTATAGAATTGGCTTTATTTAGTCTTACCTATTTTTAACATGATCAAATACAGGATAACTTTTCAGAAAACAGTAATAATAATTCTTACTAGAAATAGAAAACTTCAAGTAGAAATATACAAACAGAATAGACACACATTAAAGAAATCCAGAAGGAGAGTTTTCTGATTACACTAAGAAATAACATTATGATTCCTAATTGAAGTTTACACTGATTAACTTTTAATTTCTTTTATGTTGCCTATTAAAAAAAACATTTATGTGTTAGTAAATTAACCAGCTCAAAGATAGTGGGTGGTGTAAGGAGCCTCTTAATTAACCAAATGAAAAGGACCTTAGCATTTCTGAATAAAGAAGGAGTAGAGAATATAATTAGAGTAATGAGGCCATGAATTTTTAGAAGATCTCAGCCAGAAAATAAACACGGCTTATTGTCAAAATATTAAAATTATTTTTAAAAGCAAAATTTTTGCTTTTATATATAAGATTTAATCCAGTGTACCTAAAACACAATGAAGTATTATATAGTCATTCTTAATTTTACTTATTGATACTTTATTACATTTACTTCAGTTTTTACATGTTTCTCCCCTTGTGCCTTTGAGATAATTTAAGGCTCTGTGTAGCATTGCAACACCAAGAAACATGCAGATGCACACTATTGTCATTTGTTTTGTTTTATTTATTTATTTTTTATTTGTTTTTGAGTAAGTTTTTATTGACAGTCAAAGCTTAGGGAGTGAGGACATATTTACTACTTCTTCTCAACAACCTTCAATACCCTGTCTCAAAATAAAAATATATAATCATACTTTACAGATATGATGAAAAGCCAGGTTATTTTTGTAAAATGAGATCTTCATAAAAGAGATAAGTTAAATAATCAAAGTTCTTTACATACAATTTTTCACTTTAAAATAGTTTTTGCACCTATGATTTTACGCTTAAATTTATGAAAACTATCTGATTGACGATAATTTTAATTATGTTTCTTTCTGAATAGAAAAATATTTCTGCCTATAATGTTTCAAATGCAAAAACATTAATAATTTTCAATATGGGGTATTAGTTTGTCATTATTACTTTTCTCTATATATGGAATTGAGCAGCAGATTTTTTTTTTGCAATTGCATTTTACTTAATATGTATGCCAATCATATATAACACAATCTATGAAGAGGATATTTTATTAATAACTTACATTACCTTTATTTGCAGATTCAGTACTACCTCGAGAATAATATAGTGTGATGCATGCTCACTTACTCTTCCTTATAATTGACAAAATTATTTTTGGATTTATTGGTATAATGCAAAATATAGACATATTTCAGAAGAGGGTACGAAAGGGGAAATTTTCTAAATAATGAATGTTGTTATTAATCATGATGTTAATAAAGAATAGAAATTTAAAATGTGTGAGTTATTGTGGACTAGATATATATTTATTAGTTATTCAGATATAAAAAATGAGTTACTTGTTTTCAGAAAAATGCTGCAAATTATGACACACTATATCAAATACATAGCCCTTTTTCTTGATACTGTATATTTACATTAAATTTATGTCAGATTTCCCCACTATACAAATACTGTGATAATCATCCTTGCACTTAAATCTATGTCCACATTCCTGATACAAAAACTAGGTCAAATGATACTAATTTTGTAAGGTTTACTGAAGCATTTTACTGTGTTTATTTCCAAGAAGTTTATCTTAAATTAACACTTTCTTCAGCTCTGCATTACTGTGTGTTATTTTAATTTAACCTTTTAAGAATTATTAAATTTTTAGATGAGAAAATCGAAGATAAAGTTCAAGAGGTTTAATGAAGACCTACTAGATAATAGCAGAGATTGGATCAAAATCAAAAGTCATGATATTAATCACAATGCTAGGATGAGGGGAAGACAAGATGGCGACTGGAGAGGAGGTTCCTAAAGCCTCTCCCAGAAAACAAAATTGAATGGCCGTCCAGGAGCCAAGAAAGAGGACCCTGAGTGACAAACCGGCTGCTGAGAAATCCACAAATCGCAAGTAAACACCTGAAGGCTGGCGAGAAAGGGGCCAGTCGGGGAGAGGGAAGGGAGCAGAGACGGACCACGCGGGACTCGATCCCTGCTGACTATTCGGAGCTGCGCAGTTTGGGGGAGGGGAGACAGACTGGGGAGCTGGGGACGGAAGGAGTTTGGGAGCCAGCCTCTGGAACTTTTGAGTGGTAGAAGGGCTGAGCGAGGACTCTGAACTGCAAAGATAACACCCCAGCTCTAAGCCCCCTGGAGACCTACTCAGGGCTGCAGTTCCTGTTCCCAGCCTGCTGCAAAGGCGACCCTGCTGTCTCAGGCCAGGCCCACAGCTTTGGACTTTTGGAGCGGGCACTCCCTCGTGCACCCCAGAGTACTGAAAGCAGTGTGAGCCTTCAGACAGCCAGGTACTGGGAAGACTGATTTTCCCCAGCAAAGGGCCAAAAGCTTTTTGTTGGCCTCTCCCCAGGATATATGCGCATAGCCTCCAAACGCAGTAGGAGAACAGAAACAAGAAACAAACAGCCCCCTCTCCCCAAAAACTTGACCCCCAGCGCCACCTAGTGTCTGCCCTACAGCAAGACACCACCAAAGCAATAATCTGGGCAGTGAACATAAAGCCCTCATGTCAAAGAGGAAGAACCCAGCGGACAGGATGAATTCCTTAAAAACTAAAACTCCTCAGAAAGAACATGAAATTCACCTAGAAGATAGCCTGTTACAACTGGAAGGGACTCACTTAAGTGACGGAGAATTTAAAGCTGCCATTCTAAAGGCTGTGAGAGAAAT